>JTDE01000248.1:16044-32848 GCA_014338405.1 Paragonimus skrjabini miyazakii
ATGGCCATTGTCTTTGGCGTCTGTCAGGCTATCCATGAAGATCAGCATATAGGTTATGCACGATTGGTCGGGAAGAAAGCCATGTTGAGTAAGAGAGAGAAGATTATTTGAAATGCTTAAAGATGGCGCGTTTTAACAGGCGCTCCATTACCTTGCATGGGATGTTGGTGATGCTGATCGGCCAATAACTCGCAGGTGAATGACGATCTCCTGCCTTAAATATAGGTGTGACAATGGCCTCTTTCCATGCCTCCGGAAGAGTGCTGGTCCGAAATATCTGTTTAAACAGACTATGGGGGGCACCTCCAAACCAAGGGCCGCTTCTTTCAGGATCCGAGGATGGATCCCGTCTGGTCCCATTGCACTATATGGGTTGATCTTAAGCAAGAGATCCTGAACGTCAAGCACGAAGAATTCAGCAGTGAGGAAATTTAGAAATTTCTCCTCGGGAGAATCGGATACCTCGTTTTTGGAACCACAGTGTAGACTGCTGCATAGTATTTTCTGAAAATCTCAGCAACCACCTGAGGGTTGGAGGAGGTTTCCCTGCCAGGAAGCTGCAGAAAAAGCGCTGAGAGCTTAGTTTTTCTATGGCGACGCATGTACTTGATAGCGAGGAAATTCGAACCAAATTTCAAATTAGTCGCGCGCAACCGCAATCAGTGACGGATAATGGCGTTGTACATAATGTGGATCACATTAAAATGTCGTTTGTTTATTAGCTGTATTACTGCTGATGCGTAGAAACTAGTTCTGGGTTTGCGTTGAGTTAATTTGCGATCACTTTCGCATATTTCTAACTACCACGGAGCAATCCTGTATATTTTTACTGAGAAAAAATAATCAGCCATCAAACCACACTGACAAAGAAACTGACATAGAGTGCGGTGATTTGTCGCTGATGCCAAGCTTTACAATCAAAGTGTGTTGAAAATAAGCCACCAAAATATGTACTACTTTACCGCCTATGTGCATTAAATTAACACTTCCTCAGGTATACGCAGCAATACCAGACGCGAAATGAAAATACCGGTATTTATGGAGACCGAAAATATATTATGCGATAATCACAGGTGGTATTGATCAGCGCTAAACGACACTGATACGCGAAGTAACTAGGGAGGCTGAGAATCCGACCGCCGAACGCGCGAGCAAGCCGGAAGAATGTGTATGGTGTCTATGATGTGCATGGGACGACAATCATGCATCAAGCAGACGGCAGGCAAGGATCCCTAAGATCCTCTGTACGAAATTTTTCACACACAATCCCGAGGTATTTCGTTTGTTAATCTTCCATCACATAAAAGTGAATCTCCCATGATTATCAGTTCCAGTCCTCAGTAAATGTTTCCGTGGAAGGTTTCTGTCGGAGCAAAACCAAATTTCCCAAAAATACCGCTTTATTCGCCATCGCAATGGCTTATCTAATTACGTTTTGAAGTGACCTTCGTCGTCGGCACGGTAATGTGCCACTTCGCCATTCACGAGCGTTCTCAGCCTTGTGCCGATTTATGGCACTCAGCTTACACGTTCGTCCTTTACTCGGGACATCACTGTATTGTTTGAAACTTAGTCTGGTTCACTTCTGTTCCTGTTTTCTGATTGGTCGCAAACCCTTAAAATGTGATTTAGTTTGCCACCGTTTTGCTTTCGGAACGGGTCTCAACACACTGGCGAACGAGTCTGGTGATTTTAAATTATGATTGACGAATCCGTTGATTCATAACGTAGTCTCGCGCAGCAGCCCAAGCTTATCGAGGTAATCACTGATCGTTTTACTACATCAATCTTGGCCGGTGGGAAGCGATCCGTTGACCTTGTTGCATGCGGCATCACCGAGTTTCATTACGATTTCTAAGCAGGCTCGACATTTGATACCTGGTTCATACGGTACGAGGACCTGTTCACTTTCGATTTGGGTAGACAGGACGAACCGTGGGAGGTCCGTCTCCTTCTGCACAAACTCGGTACTGTTGACCACGAGAAGTATGTCGACTTTATCTTTCCAATGAGCCCACGCGAAAACTCCTTCGAGGAAACGGTTGAGATGTTGCCGTCCATCCTCGGTGGTCGGTATTCCTTGTTCAACACAAGACATCAATGTCTGAAAGTGGCCGAGTCAGACGACGACGACTACGTCAACTATGCCGCTGTGGTCAATTGTGAGTGCTGGCGTTTCAAGCTTGGTTGGCTCACCGAGGATCAATTCACATGTCTGGTGCTCGTCTTTGGTCTCCACTCTCCGAAAGACGCACACATTCGCACTCGCTTGCTGAACAAGGTTGATGAAGATCCCACGACGACGTTTCAGATGTTCATCACCGAATGCCATCGCCCAATCAACCTCAAACACGACGCTGCAATATTTCTACGCGGCCATACGGGTCCCGTATACGTAATACGTTCCGGCTCGTTCGCATAAGGTTCGTGCAACGGTACGCGAACACAGAATCTCTCACGGCATCCCTGCCCTGGTTCACTCCCAGCAGGGCTTGACTCGCACCCTCTGCGGTCATACGCCAACAAGTCACCCCCGTCCTAGTGTAAGCATTGCGGCGCCTCGCACTTTCATCGTGACTGTCCTCTCAGACAGCATCGTTGCTCTCGGTGTGGTTGCCTGGGACACAAGGATGACTACTGCCAATCCCGGCACAATGACTGCAATTCCCCTACCTCCAAGTTCCGGTGCAACCGAAAGTTCAAATCGAGGCCAAACCGGTTGGCAGATCCCTGAGCCTTTTGAATACTTTTCAAGCCAACGTCCCGGTCGACGCTAGTTTGTGTCGGTCATCATAACTGGCTTTTTAGTTTGATTGCAGTTGCACGCTCCGTTGGATAGTACAGTCATTTTGACGAATCTCTGGAGAACACTTGGTCAGTCTCCAATCCGATTGATGTCTCAATCCGCCACCAGCGTCTGTGACGGCTTTTTGCGATTGACTGATCAATAGCTGTGTTGCGTCTCATTCCGTGACACAACTGTTAACTGTTTGGGCTACGTATCTGGTTCAAATCTCAATGTGCTCGGGCTCGACTGGGTAAAACAACCTGGCCTGCTCCATCTTCCAATTTTAGCAATCCGTAATCAAGTGCGGTTTCCTGCTGCAGCACACAATGCGGCTACTAAAATCGTACAACGGTTTGCGCCACAGTTTCAAGAAGGCCTATAGCGCTGCTGTCAAACTCAAGCATTTCTGCATCTATCTGCAGCAGCTCAAACGGTTTTCCATCCGAAAAGACCGGTACTGTACGCTGCTTTGGTATTTGTGGACGCACAGTTCAAACTCCTTGAGAAACAGGGCGTCCTCATTCGTTTGTCTCGTTCCATTTGAGCCACTCCCATGTTCGCAGTCAACAAGGCCAGTAGCTCGATTTTCATCTGCGCCGATTTCCCAACTGGGCTTAATTCTGCCTAAAAATCGAACTACTATCCTCTCCCCGTACCAGAAGACCTGTACACGACTCTCGATGGCGGAACTTGTTTCGTCAAACTGGACCTCGCTGACGCTTGTCTAAAAATCGAGGTCGCACCCGAATCCCATGGTTTGATTACTATCAACACCTAGTGCGGGTTATTTCAATATACCAGACTCCTCAGTAGTATCAAGACGACTCCTGCGACTTTCCAGTAGGTGATGGATACGCTCCTCACTGGACTCCGCGAAGCAGTCGTATACGTCGGCCGAGTTATGAAATCAAACTCATGCTGCCCTGGAGCGTATCCAGGAATATGCTCTTTGTTTACGACCGGAGAAATGCCAATTCTTTCTTGAATCCGTTAGATATCTGAGATTCATTTTTTAATGCGGCTGGCCGTCAGCCCGATACTAAAGACATCTGGGCAATTCAACGGATGCCGTCACCCAAAGGTTTCCCATCACTTCGTTCCTTCCTTGAGTTGTTCGTTTATCACGAAGCACTTCTGTCCTCATTTCATAACGTCCGGGCTCCACTCAATCGTTTGCTGCAAAAAGACGTATCTTGACACTGGTCTACCGATTGTGTAGCCGCATTCATTTGACTGAAATCGATGTTCAGCTTCAACCTGCTCCTGACCTGCGATAACCCCAAGATGTCAATCATCGTGTCAGCCGATGCTTTCAATAACGTCCTCCATCAGGTTCCTGACAGATCAGAAAAAGGCATCATGCATGCCTACAGAACACGTATAACTACTGAGAGAAACTACGATCAGATGGAAAAAGAGACCCTCACATTGGTGGTTGCAGTGAAACGGTTCCACAGGCAGATCTATGGTCGGCCGATCACCCTATTAACCGATCATAAAACACAGTGGTCAATCTTCGCCTCAAAGAAGGGCATAACAGTGCACTTCGCCAACCGACTTCAACGCTGGGCATCATCTTGCTCGGCTATGACTTCCGGATCCGGCATCAAACGACAGGGAAGTTTGGGCAAGCCGATGCTCTCTACCGCCTCATCAGCAACCATGGACTGGCTGACGAAGATGCGGTGATCGCCCCGGTGTCTTTTGAGTCAGACACTATCCGACAGTTATCCGATGCCGTCCGCACCCTTCCAGTCACTGCAGCTGACATTGAGCGGGCCACCAGTGAAGATCGAGTCCTCCACCAAGCTGTCCAGTACGTTCTAAGCCGTTGGCTTACAACAACCTTGACAGGAGATCTACAACAGCTACAACAACGCCGTGAATTTCATCTTATTTTTGCAGATCGTGTCATAGCTCCAGCCAGCCTTCGTCCGTTGGTTCTCCGCCAGTTCCACATGGTCCATCCAGACACCAGACGAGGGAAAGCGGCCGGTCGCAGTTATGCTTATTGGCCTGGCATGGATCGTCGAATTGAGGACGCGATCATACATTGTTCCAGTTGCCAACAAGCTGCTTGGAACCCAACCCGCCAGACGCCGATTCCATGTCCTCAACCGGAACATCCATGATCAAGAGTTCATGTTGATTTCGCCGGTCAAATAAACGGGATATCTTATCTCGTTTTGGTTGACGCACTTTCCAGATGGCCTGATCTCGTACCACTGACTTCACCAACGGCGACTGTTACTATCAACACTCTTCTACGACTGTTCAATCAACTTGGCCTCTCGACAACGATACCCAGTTCACGTCCGGTCAGTTCTGCCGGCGTAAGTCGACTGTCAGGAAGCCAAATACTCAGGATGGTATTGGACAGATCAAGCATCTATTTTTTGTGCTCGATTAATACCCACTATTCTTCCTTACCTTTCTGTTTTAAGTTGATGAACGCACCTGTAATTGTTTCTAAAATTCAACTTGGAGAATTAAGTGCTATCAAGCCTTACATTGAGACATTCCGATGTTTTGAACTCATCATAATACTGATATGTTTGTACTGTTCATCTACATTTTGATAATCATAAAGTCATTCAGGCATGATCAATAGTTGTTGAAGGGGTGATGACATACCAGTTTTCTGAGCGAATGACTAATAAACAAGGTTACATGTCACTTTGATATTCTTGCCATTTTTGCAATGAAGAAGCTAAAAAGCATGGCCGTTTGAATTGATTTCTTTCAGTTTATAACAGATTTATAACTGAATGGCACTGTAATGGCGACCGTTTGTGTTTGATGAAATCAGTATAGAAGCTGGCAGCATGATCATTAATTTGGTTAACAATTGTTAACCTTGACTAAAATTGTGTTTTATCTAAGAAAACAAACTGACGTACATTTATCAACATCATTAGACAGCCCCCTCGTGTTCAGCGATATCTTCTTCGTTTTCAATTCGAAAACAAACGTTTTCGGCAACAAACAAACAAATATTGTTACAACGCGATAAACACAAGATATGAAAAAGGTTGTGACAACGTTACCTGACAACAATGTATACTGTAATTTTACAATCGCCTGATGCACCGTGCTCTCGCTGTTTCGCCTCACCATTCTGCAACATTAATAAGGCACAGTCTCGTTGAACCCCGGTTTCATTTTGCTCACGGCAACCGTGAAATCAGCCATGAAACGATGCACCATTGTGTTTGGTATCTATAAGATCAGAGTGAGGACCATGGGCCTGTCAGACCAAAACCCAGTCCTCGACAAAATGGACGTGTTTTTGGAAAAGTGATGTATGGGTTGTGGTGTTATCCTACTCGAAATGGATAGTTTGATGCTGTGAAAGAGAACAAAATTGTTCCAACGACCTGATATAAGGGTTACAGCCATTCATCGTATAGTATGGTCAGTGAAATCATACCACAAGCTAATCATGACTTAAATATGGTTGGCGATTATCATTTGTTATTCTGTCGACTGAAGTGTGCTTATTCCTTCTGGAAATAGCCAGTTGTATCTCCATATTCAGCAGAAGCGAAGCTACAAATTTGAAGGACCAAACCTCTTAATTAAGATTCGAAACTTCTACTCATTTTAGAATTATGTTGTTAAATTTTTGTGTATATCCCACACTAATCCCGACCAACACAACCGTCTTATCTGCACCCTATGACCGTCGTGTGGCTGTACCTCGGGTGTCCCCGCCGCACTTTTGTTCGTCTCGTTCATAACCTGATTGAGCAAGCTAACAGCCTACTTTGCCGTGCTTCACTTCTATCTGGTTTACCTAATCAAACTATTGAAAACCACCACTGTAAACGGAACGAACCCATTTAAGTTCCCACTACAAAATGGTTGACCAGGAAAGTGAAAGACATGCAAACGACCAGAAGAAAAGACCGTAGTAAGAAACAGCTGGGTTTCGGTTGAATCCAAACCAATGGAAAAAACCGTATGATCAGACGCAGCTTAAAAGTAGCGTTGCTGGATTCAAGCGTGTTTTTCTTGAGAAATCCCGTTTGAGCAGTTAGACCACTGGACCATGTGGTGTATTCCACATGATATAACGGGTTCGACGGCTAATTGAGTTTAAGTGTAAACTGTCATTACCTCCCCGTGTGTTTTCCTAGCTCAGTTTGTGGAATGCATGTTGCGTTTGAGCATGCTGTTTCTGTTGCTGTTTTGAATCCAAGTTAACACGAGGTTTGTCGCAATTGCGTTCCTTCAAAATTATCGGATCCGCCACACTATTAATCCGTAAAACAGTTATTTGCAGCAAGTCTCCAACAAATCTTTTCCATTCTGTTTGTCGTCAACCACATTGTTGGGTAGTTTCTTTAATTCGCTGCCATTTCAACATCCTTTTCTCTGGTTTTCTGAATCCAACTCTACCGTGTGTAGTGGAACAAGGAGACGGTTGGACATTATAACTTCTGACTGAATTAGTTTTGTTGCATGAGTAATACACTCACCAACCAACAACTGCAATGAATTTGTTGACAGAAAGGAATACGTATTATTCGGGGCTTTTCAGTTACTAGTGTTTTTGTTAGAACGGTGTTCAGATAGTTTCCCACACGACGCCTGTGAAACTTACACGAGTTTGTTAAGTCAATCAGTTTAGGTAATGTTTACTTAGTTTCTAACGATTGACTATCATCAACTGGATTACTAAGTTTTAAAACGTCGAAAGTTTCCAACAGGGTTCGGAAAAGCACAACAAGCTACCCGGCATCTTCTGGCGCATCCTTTGTCAAAAGGAGCCTCAATACGACAATCTCAAAACGAATCGAAAGGAACTGCTCACGTAGTACTATTACGTCTGGATATAAACATGTATACATACACTTGTTCTGTAATGACGGCAAGTTCACTATTAGTAACAGCCTTATCTTACCAACTTTAAATGACTGATCCGGATTTCGCCACAGTCAATCACGTCTGAACTGATGGTGCAACGTAGTCACCCAGGAAATACGAAGGATTACATACAGCAACGCATAACAAGATATTTTTAATAGTTATGTTGACAGTTCGGACAATATCTTGCCTTGTGGCAAACGTCAGCATCACTCTTTAGAAACAAACCAATAAACCAGGCAATGTATTTCATTCTCTCAATTCACAGATGCACAGAATACAAATCGCCAAGGACAGCCATTTGATGTACTGCTGTTTTCATTAAACGATTGTAGCGGCAGAGAATTCCATCGGGAGGAAAACGATTCCTTATTTCGATTGTAATTACCAAGAAGTTTGTGTCCAAAAATTACATCCCAGTCATGTTCAAGTGTGAACCATAAAGGAACAGGAAGATCGACGTGTTTTAAAACTAAAAAAAACAAGACGAAACTGCATTTCCAGTCATCCAAATAGGCACGAGTCGGAAACCTGTTATTAAAAGAAACACGGATAACGTAATTACTTGATGACTGAAAACGTAGGATATTTGATTATAACGTAATATGGAACCAGTAGTCAGAACCACTGGTTTAATAGAAATGCGGCGAGTCCGCCAAAGCGCAACTTTTGAGAAAACGAATGGCTTTCCGGAGAGAGCGGTATCGTTTGACAAAAAACGTGATTCTACTAAGACCTCAAACAACAGTAAACAATCATTGAGTCGAATACAAGTTTACTCAGGAATGCTCTTACTCAGTTGTGTGGAAAACATTGTACACCATGTAATACCGCGTAAGCTGGATCGGCGGCCTCTGTATGTAACGACCGTGTAAGAATACGTGGAATACGTACATAAACAAAAATATAAATCACCGTCGTGATCCTCTGAAAAGTTGTTTTTTCTCCGCGTTGCCACAGTTAAGCTTCCATTAGTGTAAATCTAGAAGCTCGTGCTAGCTGCAGTAATGAATAACATATAGAGCAAGCTGGTTCAACCGAACGCCATAGCTTGACATACAGTCTTCATGGTTGATACTCCTCCTTCCCTGCGCCTAACGGCGAAATCAGGAGAGCTCAGATCGATTGTCAATTATTTGCATTATGACAGATGGTGAACTTGGTCACACTAGACTTTTTCATATATGGCGCGTTAGTGACAGAAGTTGACAATCTACTTCTATGTTGACAAACCATGCTTCCTAAACTGTATCAAGAATGAAGCTTGAGTGTTTCAGCGTGTTGTTTCTGCCGTTAGTCGGAGTCAAGTCGGAACCCCAATTTTCTGTAATGAAGTCTCTTGTGTGTTAGTATTAGTTAACCCTGATATTACTCAATGTAGGATCCTCTAGATTGCAACAACTAAAAAGTCCGAATAAGTAGGCTTCCTGGTCCGCCAATCCTTGTAAGTTTAGAGGTATCTGCCAGTAAACAACTTTTAGATCGATTCCATAAATATATTTTCGAGCCAGATGAACAATTTAGAATACCCTCATGTTGTGCCCTAGTTCACATAGGTTGTCACCTTCATGATGTAAACGACATAGGCTGAACCCCAGAAATCCGAAGAGTTTTGTTATCACATTCCGCGTGTGACGGTGGGAATCGTCCAATTAAGTGGTTCAACCGGTTCAGTTGACAACTAAGTCATTGACAATTGGTCATACAGAAATTGAGAGGTCGAATCAGATAAACCATTAGAAATTAATTGCCTCCCCGCAAACCTGCGGTTGTTAATCATTTTGGACTTAACCGCTGATGTTGTTGTACCTCCCATTGACTACGGAATGTTGTAAATCAAAACACTCAGGTTGAAATAAAAAATGCGAGACGTCAGAATGGATAACTTTGCACGGCATATCTTTAGACAGTTCAGTCCGAAACTGACAGAAGGGGAATTAGCTGCATCAAAGTCACCGTATACCGTCTTGAAAGAAGTAAAAGCACACATAGTTTTACAACAGGAATTTCGTCCACAGTAAAACATCAGTTGGGAAAAACTAGAAAACTGGGGAGTAGATTTAGGAAGGAATCTGCAAAATTTGCAGGTGAAAATGAATGACATCGCGGTAGCAGTGTCTATTATACAGTTTTATTGGTAACCAGTATAGTTGTTACCCCTCAACCTGTTCCGTTAAATTTCGCCCGCAGAAGTTTTCATCACAACAGAGGCCATTAGCAAATGTGTATTATCATCCATATGTGAATATTTTTCATTAAGTGATTATGTCTGTGCTCATTCCTAGGTGTCAAATTCCACTGTTATTGTACCAGCTGTTTCACTTTTAACATAAGATACAATGCATAACTTTGCAAATCCATCTCCATAAGCTCCGCTTGGGCCAATATTTACAAGAAAAGCAAACGTTACTTTACTTACCCTTTCAGGTTTGGTTCCTATTGGACTATTATAAGTGGAAAGTCCATGGAAGGTAATGTGTGGATCTGCCGGATTAAATCGTTATGGTCAACCAGCGCGTGTTCACGTCGGTCAACAGAAGTGACATTAACCTTATCATGTATATCGATTACAAAAATTGTTGGTTTGCCTAAGTACTTCATAGCAGCCAATGTAAAATGACAGGGGTGGTTGCCATGACGCGTCACTACCTACAAAGACGGAGTGGCTGCTGTTTAATCAGGTATATTGTGGTTAAGATATTTCTACTTTCCGGCGGATAACATACGTCAATCATATGCTCCCGAATTCGTTAGACACAACTAGTCTTTGGGGTTATTGGAACTGTAACATGTATGAATTGACCTATAGGAACGTCAATTGTTCTACGGACCAGTTTTGCTGCCGTACTTCCCAGATCGTCTTTAATTTTACAATGAATACCCAGCGAATCGAGAGGAGGTAACCAAATTCTTTTCACGGATGTTTTCCTGACTGACGATGTCGCTTTAATTTTGCGGTAGCAGCGTTCCACTTATGAACTACTAGGTAACTCACATCCTGTGTTAAGTTACGGAATAGATGACACTGGAATGTTTTCTGATAGTTAGAAACAGTGGTGATATTTTTCGTAGTTCGGATTGGGGACTTAGGTATCTGGATGTTCACCAGTCTTGGCATCCAGATTGCAAACGTTTCATCACCAAGTAAGATGACATCATAAGTGCATGAGTGTTTCAATGTATACGTTTGAGCCTGGGGTTTGGTGAGGTGTGATGGTATATAACTGCAGCCATCCATTACACTTCACCAAAGCTCACGCCTAAACGTATACGTTATAACACTTACTCACTGAAAATGTCACTTTGCCTTTGAAACCTGATCAACGAATGTCCCATACCTAAACACTGAAATGTGTTACCGCGGTCCGCTGTTATGATTGATAAGTGATCGGAATTCATAATCCAACGTTTCATAAAAGTTTGACCACTGTTTCGTTCGAAGCGGATTACACAGGAACAGGCATAAGCCACAGGGTAAGCCTTTCGACCACAGTTAGAGTGTACTGGAAAGGACGTACAATATCACGCGTACGTGCATGGCACAAACGCTGGTCAAGATAAGGGTGCGTGCGTGGACTAATGATAATGTGTTTAGTGATTTTACCGTGCTAGCAGAATACCTATCATTTTTCCAGAGACAACCATAATTTTTCTAAATGGCCACATAAAGCCAGTGGCATCAGGCTTGGCGACGATAAGTTCGCTTGGGTGTGACAACGGCTGACAGTGTTCAAACACACCATGCTGGGGTTGCAGGACATAGTGATAAGGACGTCTTGTAGATGGGTTGGACAACGTGTGTCGGTGAGGCTCACAAACGGCTCTGTGTATGTTAGTGAATAGTCCTTTTGTTTCAAAGTAGGCGATCTACCAGATTTAGAAGGGTAGATGAATGGATGTGGTACACTACAATATGAGAACGTTATAATATCGTGTCCGTGAAAAATTGCCAGATCAATTTAAAACAGCATATGAAAAGCTTACACTATGGTTTCTGGTCAATTAAATGACGACACTTCAATAACTGGCGAAATTGCTAAACGCCAAGGTAAGTACAAAGTTGGTCGTGTTTGTAAATGCCGTTACTTTTTGTATGAGAAAAACATAAGTGCCTAGATTTCATTACTCACCGGCTACTGGGCAACACCAACAACTGCTGATTTGGACGCGCCGGTTATCCCAAAAAAACTGGTCTGTGGGTCAGAATGTAGATAAGTTCGGCCAACAGCGTTAGTTAATTCTGTCTTAATACTTTCGAATACACACACAGTTTCAGTAGAATGGTACTGTTAGTATTGTCGAGTGCATATGCGAAAAGGGAAAATATAATGGACCGGTTCCGAGAAAAACGTGGAGTCCACAGGTTTGGATCACTGTGGACTGTATCAATTAGACTGTGCTTATAATGATTTTCTAAGACAGGCGATACACTCTGTAAGCTGATGCGATGTCTGACAAGAACTAGCTCTGAAACACAAAAAGTCTTTTCAGACATTCGTGAACGTGCACTCAATGATCTACAGTTGATACCCTGGTATATACTGATTAACTCAAATAGACTTCTGCAAATTCCATCCCAGTTTAATGATTATGATAGGACTATAATGGACAAATTCATCGATGCGAGGTCGACGGACGATTCGCTGAAGGCTACAACCAAACAGCGTAGGCATCCCGAGCAAGCGGGTATATCAGCTAAGTGACTAATCCTGATGACAATCCGATGTAGCATCAAATTGTGTTATAACGAGAATCGTAGTAAAACAAATTGTGTTGGTGTGTCGCGCGTTAAAACGGACAAGCTGTAAGTTCAGGTGAGCTAACCAACAGAAAAACCAGACTAGTTTCAGGTGTATATTTATTGCTGTATTTTTTGCCGCTGTTTCTTGTTTACAAGTTATCTCTTGGGTGCATAATTGCCTTGAGGTTACCTATTGCCAAAGCTGATTCATTCTGGTTTCGTTTTGAGAATCTGCAGGTTTTCACCATGAAGTTAGAATACGAGTGAATAATGTACGGTCCACCTGGTCTTTGTCTGGGAATGCGTTTTTAATCAATAACTCACGGGAAGTGTGTTATTTTGATGTACATAGAACATTTTCGGCTGCCGTCTCACAAACACTTATGGAGCGTTCGCAAGGCGTACGAATGTTGTATGAAAGTCTTTGGTGTTAGCTATTGATTTAAACTATTTACATGCAGTGCACTCCATGATAAATTACCGTATAGGTTCACGTGTTTACATCACAAGTTTCTCAATGATAAATGTGTAAGGATTGCTCGCAGACGTGTTTGCAAATGTTCGATAATATACTGGTTGATTATAAGCAAGTGAGTCAAATATCAGGTTACTTTTTGCGTTACTACTTGAAATGAAGGTCTGTAATTATGGACATTTTGGTGGTCACGGGTATGTCAGTTTGGTGGACATTTTCAATGTAATCTTTTTTAGCGATGTTTTCACCACTTTTATTCTGCTACTTATGAGTAGTATATGTAATAATCGCAAAGATTGATGACCAGTTTAATGAAACCACCACGTTGAACAATTGATCAGTGTCACAGATTCTTTTGGGCAAATAAATCTTGGCGGGTATTATGCATGGTTGAAATAATCAGGAATGTTTTCCTGTAAGTTGAACTCCTTTTTGGTTATACTTCATGTAACGAAGCGGTCTTGTGTCGGTATTAATTTTGTTTCTTCTGAAAGATATACTCCTGTGGTGCCGCTAAACGAAGATGACAAAATCACGCTGTCATCCCACAAAGCTTATATGCCACGTTTCTAAGTTTAACGTGCAAATACCAGATCACACATACGATCCACTGCCCAAATATACTAGTAGAAATATAAAAACCCAAACTGACTTGTTAGTGGAACGGCTCAGCGTAGTCAAAGCAAGTGACGAATGGCATCCTAGATGGAGGTCGCGGAAGTGCTATAGATGGTGTTGGTGTCAAAACGAATAGGGCAATGAAGTAGTTGTGCGCGAGAAACTATTCTGTTAAATAGCATTCCGCAGGCTACCACCAAACTCCACTGCTTATCATTGACGGTAAGTGTGGGAGACACATTCCGGCAGCAAATTCTTCATTTACACCAGTGCCGAACTGAGGAGTAACGTTTCTCAGACAGGTCATTTCATCGAGCCGACAAGCTGTGCACTTGTCGGTGTTAATTTGAAATGCACTAACATATGTGGCACAGAGGTATATACTCTTCATTATAGGCATAGACTGTGATTATTCACTATGGCCGATTTTGAATCAACCGTTATATGTGCACATTTTGTTCACCAATTTAGCCTCTTGCTGGACTTTGAAAAACGCTACTCAGTGGATAGCACTCATTCTCTTACCACCTATGCAGTCTGCACTGAGGACAATTTCGGATAGTTGTGAACAGTGGTGGTGTTGTTCGTAGCTCGGGTTGATGGTTTTGGTATTGGTATGTTCGCCGAGCTTGCCAATACCAAGGACAATTTGTTTCACCTATGACATACAATTTCGGTAGACTAACGAATTTTACACAAGTTGAAACATTCCCTGAATCCGTACAGAAGCCATATTTTTCCAAAACAAAAATGATCACTTCACAGCACTGCACTGTCAAGAAGGGATTATTCGTGCATGCATAGCTACACCGACTACGTTCGGCAAAAGTTTAGGCAGCATGGGTTGAATTTGAACATATGATTCAGCTAAGCATCATACGTAAACTTCCATATATGTTGCAGCTCCAATAATCCCAAGCCCTTTTTGCGTCAGACGAACTTAAGAACACATGCCTGACATGTTCCACACTGAACCGCAGAAATATCTGAATGAAGATCTACCTTGGTGAAGTACCAGCCCTTTTGTATTTGCCAGTAGTGACTCGTCACGGTAGCCACCTCAGTCAGTTTATGAAATCACTGAAAATTACTTCTGTAGATCGACAAACTTTGTAATTGACAAGCGAAAAAAACTAAGCTTTCAGCACTTTAGCTGTGCCTACCTGACAGTAAGACATCTTCCGATACACAATTGGTTATCAAGGCATTTACGGAGTATTATTTCATAGCTGACAGTGTTGCACTGCCTAACCGCACTGTACCTCCGCAAAACTCTCGATGACCACTTCTTACTACTGATCTCTCCGTAAAACTAGCTGAAAACCTCTTGTTTGTAGTTAATTTCAGGTTGTACGGTGAGCCCGGATAAGATTCTCCACAAGAACCTCAAACAAGCGGCAGTTTATTTGGCAGAACCATCTCGTATGCTGTTCAAACAGACACAACCAACTGTCATTCTCCATAATATTTGGAAAAACACGGTCACGTCAATCTTCAAGACGGTCGATGGGCACTGCTCCGCAAGCTACCGGCCAATTAATTGCAACGGCATTCCATGCAAGAGAATGGAGCGTTTCTAGAAACTTATCATCCTCATACATTTCCTAGGGATTAATCTATCTCACTATACGCAGCATGGCCTCCATTCGAGCCGGTCGTGCGTGACAAATATTCTTGTTTCCATTGATAGCCAAACAAAACGGCGCTCTTTTTCAAACGCTGATTTTTATGATATCGCGGAGAAATTTAAGCGCGTTCTTCATGGTCCTCTTAGACTTGAAGTATATCGCTTTCAAGGAGAGGTTTTTCGTTGGATAATCTTCTTTCTTGATGGTTGAACTGTTAATTTTAAAACAAAGCCAAACCTTTTCACTCTCTCTCTCCGAATTTGAATAGTGCTACTCAAGGATTAGCGTTAGGTCTCCTTTTATTCTCCATCCAAAACAACGACCTTCCGGAGATAAGTTCCAACGAGAGGCTTCTTTATGATGATGACCTAAACATTTGGAATGCTAGGAGTTACAATGCACTGGAAGTTGATCTTGACGCGATTAAGCACTGGTTATAAAATCGGAGTCTGTTCTTGAGCGAGAGTGAATGTACACGTATATCACTCGGTGAGCAATCTGGCAACGTCTTCGTGATTTCCGGTGCATTCTGCACAATAGATATCACGAACGTTGCGTCGTGAAAGAATCTAGATTTCCGAATGTTCGCTAACTCACCTTACACTGGATTTAATCACACAATATGGGTCCACTAGTCTTGGAATAGTAAAACGAACCAATCCTCATCACTTTGCTGAGTTTATATAAGACCGCTATTCGGGTAAGACAGTCAAGTTGTGTTTGCCGGCTTGAAAATCTACACACTTGCTGTTGAACGCGTTCAGCGTGTTGCCGGTCACTGATATGTAGCATGTGGATTTCGACCGAATCTTAGAATTTTTCACTTGCACTAACATTAATTTCGGCGTCTCCGCGGTGACTTGAATCCTACACACTCCTTTTTTTAGCATAGGGCTCGGCCAGCACTTCTTTATCTTAGTGGCTGATAGTGGTCGACGCGATCATGAGAGAAAGCCTTGCAAGATGCGTCCTCGAATTCTTTTAGACAGCGATTATTGTCTTACTCACTTATCACTCTCTTCACCGATCTTCTTTCTGGGTTCGTTTTAAAACCTTGTTGAATTTTCATTTACATGAAACAGTTTCACATCGGAAATTTCAATCCACTGTTGGTGCTCACCAAAATCCTCAACGGTAGTGCTACACCCTGATTTCAAAGACTGTTTTTAGGCTCAGTGTTTGCCTGTTGGATATTAAAAAAGACAATGTAACAGGACCCGGATGGTTCGGGCTCTCACCCTTGAATCAGTGTATTAAACGTTGAAAATTGCTGAAATCGTTACACAGAGATATATATAATGGCTGGCACGACGGAAGCCAACCTAATTTCGTCGCAGATCTATGTAAGGTACGGTGTGCAACTCTACCAAGAAGCTTGCGAAAGCTGATATACTCGCAGACTGAGCGCACTGTAATGCGAGTGACTTTTCTCGTGTCAGGAAATGCGCCTCTTAATGCATTATCCATCTTCCAAAACGGTATCGAGTTTAGTCAGATACCTTCGTGGCACATTACTACTGTTCGAATTTAGCACAGTGTTCTGAGACCTGTTAAAAAATATGGACTTCTTCCTTTCTTTTAACAGCAGAAACCAGTATTGTCTTACTTGAGGTACCAAATATCTCTAACAATAATCACCATTATACCACTATGAACGACTAAACCGGTACCGCTTTGTTTTTAAG
>JTDE01000248.1:46791-60451 GCA_014338405.1 Paragonimus skrjabini miyazakii
CTTGCCCAAATGGATGCAAAAGTCCGTGTTACCGGACAACGGCAATGTTGCTGAAACACGTAAACAGCCAGTTTCATCAGTCGCTAGACACGTCCTGACCACTGGTCATGTTATCGATCCAGCTTGTGCATTCAGAGTTCTGTTGCGTCACTCCAATTCAAGATTCCTGAGATTTGCTGAAGCTGTAGCAATCAATCGCCTCAAGCCAGCTCTGTGTGTTCAGAAAAAACTGTTTGTGAACTTGACCCTTCCTTGGACCTAGTGACTTATTTTAACCCGTTTATTGATTATCAACCCTCTGAATTGTTTGCTATAAAAAACCGATCCATGTTATTGTAAATTTGGTACTGATGAGTCAATACGAAATGCTTGCATCTACCAGTTTTCGTGTTCTGAATGTTTTGTTCATATGGATGTGGTCGAGGTTTTAAAGCCGGCCATGTCAAGAACAGCACAACCGATCAGCTGGAGTAATATTGGAACTTCAGAATGACGCTTCTTTTCTGAAGGGGGTATATGAGACGTCTATGGAAATGGGGAAGGTGAGAGCGATTTTTGGTGAGGTTCAGTTCGAAAGCAAGTATCAAGAGTATATATCAGTAGTAATTTTCAGTGGGCAACAGTTAAGGAAGAGACAACCGTACTTCGCGTAAAACTCAACGTTTGCTCATTACGTCCGTTTCTCAGTTCATACTGGACTCGCCCGTAAGACATCCAGAGTAGCATGTATCCTATTTCCGCTCAACATTGTTACTGTAGTAACTAATGGGCTTTGTCAACTAGATATAAGCCTCGAAGTATACACGTTGACGGCAACGTATTCTAATTTGAATTTCTCATGACAACAAACAGAATGCCAGATTCCAGTATCGACTGCCTGCCTTTTACTTTCCAATGTTTCAGGTACATGGAATCAGTTGCTTTCAAATGACCTCCGCTTGGCCAACTTATTAAGTTGTGTTCAATCTTCCAACGTTGACAGTTGGGTGTAACATTTAGTTGGGTGGTTGTCTTTGGGTTAAGTGCACTCACATCTCAACAGTGCTTTCATACGTTGGTCCGATTAGAGTAGCAACAGATCTGTCAGAATAACAAAACCATTAGTTCCACATTAACGTTAATCTACAACACGGGCACTGTAACAATGAACTTTTAAACTTTGTCAGTTTGAATGCAAATGTCGGTGTGGCGTCCAGAGTATAGCGATCAGTGTGCACTGTCTATCAGGTTTGTACCAACACAGCTTGGGTGTGGCTTCCAGTACTCAATGGAAGTGCTTACATATAAAAACCACTGACATTGTCTACCCATAGTGTTGTCAACCTGAGGCTTTCTGAAAATGATCATTTGGTTTTTGCTGATGTTAGGGCTTGCAGTGCTTATTCCAAGCGCAATGTGTAACCCAAAAAGTGAGTTTCTATTTGAATATACCTCAAACAGTGATTATTCGTGATGATGTTAATGACCAGTTTAATGTTAGTTATTGATTCCAGTTCTGTTAGTCAAATCGGACCTTTTTATTTGTCTGTCCACTGTACATAAGAACATTTGTTTCTCTAACATTCACCCTGGTTAAAATGCTCGAACATTTTTAAAGATACGCTGAATAGGTAGACGTAAGCGGCAGTACATTTTAAACTGGTAATAAAAATCGCCGGTACTCCATCAAACGCAATGAGAAATCCGCACACCTGTAACACTTCATTCAAGATCGCATTTCAAATCCTTGGAACAACTAAACAATTTAACTAATTCCACAAATTAGCACGACGGTTCGAGTGCCGTCTAAAAAGCTAACTGAATTGCACTTTTGCAGGTTCACTGTTCACACTCAATCTATAAACACACGAAAAGGTTTATCGTTTCATTTACGGTGTTGCCTCGCTCCAGTTGACTCGTAGTTTCTAAATTCATTCTTGTTATTAAGGATTTGGCAAACTGAAGCGCAATAATGTTGTAGCAAATAAACAACACACTCTTTTGTTCGAAGATTACACCCTCTGATCGAACGTACTTTTATGTATATCTCTCAGTCACGTTTCAATTACAGAACTCAACAAACTTGTTCAGTAATAGTACATTTATTGAAACATGGGCTGGCATTTAATTAAAGTAGATTGATCACAACTTCCATCTCATTGCATCTATCACATTCAAACGGACCGTTTATCCAGTATCTTTTGTGAAAATGCACTAGCCCGATTTTTGCCATGTTGGATAATTTCAACGGTGCGTCTATTTTACGTGACTGGGTTCATTGACTTCGGATTTCGAAGGTTCTTCATGCATTCTGACTGAGACTGAGCCTCACTCACGAACATTATCCGATGGTTTTGAGTGTCAGAATAAAGGAGGTGATTATATATCCGTCAATAAAGTTAACCGTAAGAAACACAATTGGTTCGAGACAGGTGAAATAAGCGTCATTATTCAACTCTGTGGCAATTTGTGAAACACGGTGACATAATCATTATACCATCTGTTTTATCATACAAATATTTCCCCTTGAAATTATGCAACTGCTTTTTTTCGTAATTTAGAAATGAAATTCGGTGAGTGATTCTTCTGCGGAAATCTTTTATCCATCAACGTTTTCACGCGTCTGTTCTTCAGACCCATACCAATTTCTGCGTAAAAAGGACTTAACTGCAAAATTGTTAAATCCAGTCACCATCAGGAACACTATGCCAAGAGGCGATGCAATGCTCTCCAAACTGATCCAAGAAGGCCCGTTTGGGCATTCTGTTTCTCTCGCCAGTCCCGGCTTGCTCAGAGTCCAGATTTTTCTCGGTTTTGTCAGTTGCAAATGATCATGCCTGTCCTATTAGTTGCCAGTACTTACACGTTTGTTAAACAGACTTAAAACCAGTATTTAAGCACAAAAGTGAGAAATAAAACTCCATGGGTTTAAGTGAAGCAAACACTAACAACCTCGATTTTGATAAATCGGTGAGAACAGACACTTGGTTGTCGATTATGTCTAGTCCGTTTCAGCATATTAGGGTTTGTGTGATTGAACTAACAGTCGAATACGCAATCGGACGTCAACCTATATCGCTACGGTCGATATTCTTTGTTTGGACTTCTTTAAATAGCCTACGGAAATTTTGCATACTGCATGTAAACCCTCACAGCGTCATAAGTAAAGTCAACTACATTTAGGTTGTTAACGAAGCTGATCAGATTAACGCCTAGTAATGTCAAGTGGCAGCCTGTACTATGTATTCACAACGGGTTAGTTGGTCTATCAACGCACACCGTGACGTACCATCAAGAGAACTGACGTAAAAGCTGGGCTGGTGTTGAGCATAGTGTTTGTTCTTTAAGTTCAGTGTCACTAGGAGACTCAACCAGCCAGCCAGGTTTTGTTGCTACAAGAGAGATAAGCCTAATAGTCACATATAGTTAACAACCTAAATGATCTGAAATACTCATTGTTAAACAGACTGGCTTTGTGTTTCATTGGTTTAAGTAGAACGTTATTTGTTGGTGGTCGTGTTCCGAGCCAGGTTAACAATAAACCATAAATAGTACTGCAGTGTCTTTCCAAATCAAATATTGCAGGTCTGCTGGTTTGGCACCTACACAGTTGAACCACTCTTATAACTCGACGATAATAGCATACGTACTTATAAAAGATGTGTACATTCAAACGTGCCAGACATTCTCCAAAATAAAATCGAATGATATAAAGCACATAGGACAAAATTCGAATTCCACCTTCTGTATTAATTTGCAATTGTTGAATATGAACAATTTCACTCAGATAACCCGATATTTTAGTTATTTCTATTAAATGTTCTTTCACAGTTCTATGTAAATTGAACCGGCAAATTGTTTTGCACCAACAAATTGATAGAAAAGAGAGTTATTTGTATTTTTTCATGTCAAATCAAACAGGTCCTTACTTTCATAGAGTTCTGTAAACTTTGCACGGGGGTTAATCGTTTTGGATGATAATACCCGAATAGTGCGTGTTGACCATTGTGACTGTTAGCAACAGAACTAGGTGTTTTTGCATCCAAACTGCTACAGCTTGAAAATGTCTTGGAAGTCATTTATGACACTTTGACTTGTGATGCTTTTTAACGCGGATACAAGAGTTTTAGTGGATTCGTGCTGGTTGTTATAATGGCAGATATCTAGCGTTCAGAAGCTGCTACGAATTACATGTGTACAGTTCTTCTAACTGTTTAGAGTAAAATCTATATTTGATCACTGTTTCACATGAGATAAAATTAAACCCACTCAGAGTGTGGGGCATCAGTCTACCTCTTTGTTGATTGACGTTGTATGTCTGTTTTCACTCAACCGTTGCTAGCTGTCCAATCTGTTCACTCTCTGTTTGCTATGTTGCTTCAAGTGGCTAAGTAGTTAAATATAATTCTCCTTCCGAATTATTGCGAAACTTTGTTTGTTAAAAACGGATGCAGTCAAATAATTGGGTTGCTAATTTCAGAGGAAATAAAAGGTGAGTCACATGGTTCATTTTGCTACGGACAAATACTGGTTCAAGTAGAATCAAGATAGATTGAGATATTACTGCCTATGTTTTGACATAAATTTAGAAATTGCGAGATATTTTGTTTGGTTAATGCGATAGGTACTTTATATCTTGCATGTGCCCCTATTGGTCGCCATTAATGACCCCCACATCATTGGAAAGAGCATGATCACCACCGAGTTAGGATATTCAGCCTACCAGCTACAGTCGTTGTAAACTGTTGCTAGATCCGTGTGTATTTGAAGACAGAACCTGTGACCAGCGTTGAACGATGTTTAACTTATATCGTCGAAATCTCAGTATACTTGTCGGTAACTGATTTATTGTAAGGCATTCTCCAGGTGTCAACTTTCTAGGACCTGAATGATAGGTTGTGATTGTGGAGTTATTGAACTGCATTCCTGTTGTCTTCTCTTGAGCCTATCAATCAAGTTGAGCACTTGTCTATATCGCAAACAAACCCCGGTCACAAACCATAGTGATACTTCTTCAATAATTTTGTAAGGAATTATTGTACTACTTGCGTGATGTATCACGTTTGTCAAACTAATCGATAGTAACGGAGTGTTTCTCATATTATGCCTACAAATATAGCTGCGATACAAGGTAATTTGAACGTTTGTGCATTTCATAGTGGCTCGGGTTACTTGCCATTTATTGCTAACCATATTTTGCCTGTTGCAATTAAACTGTAAGAAGTAAAATGTACTAATACATTTTATCCTGGTTGCTTAACGTTCAGACGTCAAAACTAAGGGTAAGTACTGTTAGATCTTACTATTTATATAGGGGAGTGATCAAGGTATAGACGTTCGGGAAAGTGACATTAAACCTAACCTCTGAAGCTATAAACCTTGTTGGTGGATCAGATTGTTAACAAGATTTTAAGACAGTAATACCAATAATGATGAGATTTCTACACCCTGAAAACATAAAAATGCTCTGCAAAATTCAATGGATCGTATGCCTGCTGATAATATGGGCTGTATTGAACAAGTGCGCTGATTGACCAGGTTGGAATACACTACAGGAGCCTGATAATTATCAGGTAATTTCACATTTCACCAAGCCTTGTAGTTGTCAATAAATACGAATGAGAGAAATTGAAATATAATGACTTTTCGATTGGCCTTCGTGAAAGCGACGACCAATCTGAATGCTATGGAGTAACGTTGCTAATAAATACGATGACGCATCATATCCTCACAATTTGGCATTCCAATAACTATGCTTAAACGGTTTGTGATCCAGTGAATGTGGTTTTTTAACAATATGAAAAGAGTCTAGGATAAGCTGATAGAATAACATTGATTTCCTACGTTTGGTGGTATCATCATACCAAGAGTATTCACGAAACGTCAAGGTTGCAACTAACCGGCTTTGGTTATTTTTATCATGTATACTCAATAATGAGGAGTTTGTTTGACATTATATACAAGTTAATTCCTTGGTTTTGACTGTTTATTTTTGACGAGAATGACTGAAACGGGCTTTTCGTGAAGTTGACTCGTGCAAAGTTCAGGACGTAACTCAATTTACCTAGATCTCATTGAACAGGGCATAGGCGTTCAACTATACATAGATATATTTATCTATCTAGAATACGGCGTGATGAGATCTAACTAACTAGGTTACGCCTGAATATACTACTGTAGTTATTTGGTTTTTCCGTTTCGATGGTCAGGTATTCACCTAAACCCATTTGTAATCTGTTCACAGCTTCGTTATCGTGGGCAGATAGAGTTTGCATCACGGTAACATTTGGCGTTCGCTACGGCTACGTGTGTCTTCACTAATCAATGGCTTTCACAATCAAACCGATGTTGCTCAATCAATATATTCTTATTTAGCCTCATCAAGTATAGACAGTCCGACCGACATATGAATCCGTTCTAGATGTTGACGTTCTCATGCGTTCGCAAACCGGACCTATTGATATCGTTTTTGACGGAGTGCATACCACCGGCGTTTAACTTGTTCACACCCATATACACTGGGAGAACGCAGTCTGACTTTGGATCGTCACTTTCAACTGACTACACAACTTACCATTGATTGCTTCATTGTTTCGGTAGACAAACGGCTATAGACTCCAGCTCGTCACGTGAAAGATACCAGTTAAATGTTTGATCGGACTACCTCTACCTGGGTAGTCCAAACAAAGTAGTAGTTGGTCGAATATCGTGAGCTATCAGTAAACCTTAATTTGCCGCCTGAATGTAACCGTTTTCTGACACTTTGGATAGTTTGTGCACATTCCAACGTTTCGTGTATGTGGGAGACACATCTGGTTCGGTAGACACTAGCATGTCACAGGTGATGTTGACAGATAAAGCATTACGCTTACCAGCAATAATTAAATAACTGATTGTGTTATGACCATATATGTTTTCACTCTCAAATGGTTTACTTAAACAGGGGGTTACTGTCGAAGTAACCAAAATATAACCTTCCGTTCATATCATGAATTGATGTCAATTAACTAAGAACCAGTTATTTCAACTGTGAGAATCAGTTTGTCAAGATTTTGCTGAACGATGAGCAGATATTATTTATTTGATGAGAATTTCAACTTGCTTTGCTACCTATTTGTAAATCGTCAGTTTATTCAAAACTGGACTGCAATACTTGCAATTTTGGACGATTCTCACATGTTCCTCACTATGGTTTTTAGAACGAACATTCTTATAACTTATTCCATGTATGTTTAATCCACAAATATTCACCAAAAATTAGTGGATAAGATGGCTGGTGCACGTAAGTATTTCACACTACATGCTCTAAATGACAAAATGATGGATTAGACTGAATATAAGAGTTCGCATCAGTTGACCTTAGCAGAAGGTTGGGCACAACTTGGAAGAAAACGTGCTTGATGTGTTCACGTCTTATCCTCAAAGTACCTACATATCTCACACACTGAATGACGTTTATCTGCGTGTACCGGAAGCGATGACTGATGCAATATCAGGTTCATCGTTGGAAATTCATCCCTGACATCTAACTGGGGACTGCTTATTATATTGGCACCACTCAGTATGAATATGACATGATTTGGACGTAAACAATACTGTCGGTTCCATCGGTGTTTCAAGAGTGGACTTTCATCTAAATGAAGAAAGTGGACTGCAAATGTTGTATGTTATTTTCTAACACAGGCTCCTATGAAAAGCGCTTTGATTTCACCAGTCGGAGGCGCAATGGGTATTTCACCTACTAACAAATAACTCACATTCAACTAGTGAGAAATGTTTTGGTTGGTCCGCATGCAGCTTTATCACAGTCTTCACATGGCGACCGTTAAGCAAAATTGCTGTGATGTTTTATGCCAGCGGATGGAGATATCGAACCACGGAGAAATTAAGATTTACCATACGGTAAATTCCATTCACAATAAATGAATTGGTAATCACAATGTTGTGTTCCGGAGTGACTTGGAAATTGTTCAGTATCTACAGTTCAGGGAATGCTTGAGTTCACTGCTAAAGTACACAGGTTGAACATTACAACAATACTCAGCTACTCACTTCGTCTTGATTATATGTGCAGTGACGTCACCTAGATGTTTTGAAGTAAATTCTGACAGAATCTGAACCGGAATGTAGCTGGCTTCATGGTATCGAGTAGTATTAAGGTATTTTAGTGATTAATTGTAAAGCGTGCTTGAACCATCACTCCCCAATTCCACCTGCTAACCAGACAAACTTCGTCAGCATTCCATAAAATTCGTGATGTCCGAGTATTTCACTTAGGTACAAAATAATTTTGTTTAAAACCAATAAGTTGTGATATTATCCTCTTTGCTTAGAACTAATATTTTATTAGGTGTATAGCAGGCTTTAAATAATCTCACAGGTGCAGTTATTTCAGAGGTGTGTATCGCAATCATCATTATAGTGTTCGATTTTATGACGAATTCACATTTTCCGTCTTTGTACATGCAACAAATGTAGAAGAACTATACCTAGGTAAGTGTTTGAGTTATCTTTATTCTCATCAGGTGATGTGCGTATTCCGGGTATCTTGAATAGCTGATCCGCCGTCCTCACAGCAACAGCATCAATTATGTTGCAGTTGCAAGAACAGCAGACAGCAAAGACTTATAAAATAGCAACTTGATTGTCTTAAACCAGAATATGTTCTAGAGTGACTCGTCCGAAAAAGATCACTTATGACGATGCCCATTATCGTGACACGGTTTGCTTGTCATGAAATGCTGTTGGCGTATATGAACAAACCATCCGATATGACATATCTTTCGGTCAAGGTTTAAATTCTTCCACAACTGAATTCCTCAGCTCACCGTACATTCCCATTTTCATACGTTACTCAACAAACATCTCCGTTGCATCCCATCTTTTTGAGGGAAGAATATACAAATTCCAACTGATACATACACGTAATTTGAAAAGACTCACTGTAATAATGGGTTGGCATCGTTACTGCAAATGTTGTGGTTCATTCAGCCGTGTCACACATATTCCAAAGGCCCCGCTTTTCGGTGATCGGCTCAGACGATTTTCAAAAGGCTTGCTCACAGGTTGATCGTATTAATTAGTGACTGATATATTATGGTTACCCACAACTGCCTTTAAAACAGTTTATTCAAAACTAGAAAAATCTGGTAATCATATCGATGCCAATCAACATATTACAAGTCCATACGATCTGGACGTATGGTTTCTGTCACATTACAGATCAGTCCGTTTGGTGTGTCTCATTTAAAATGGGGTGTAATTACGAATTGCTGTTTGTTTGCAAGGTGTCAGCATTTTACTTCCTAAGTCATGCGGGGTGATTTACGTTCTACCGTTTCATCAACCAATCCGATGGCTTTGGTTTGAAAGATTAGTAATCAGTTAGTTACTGATGAGCACAGGGATAACTCCATCACAGACTACATTTTAGTTAAGCATTGACAGCAGGTCAACTTATGTGCGTAACGTGTCGTACCGTGGTTCCGTCGGACGGAATTCACGAACGAGACATTGTTTCCATGAGGAACTTGTGATGTGACTTGAATGGAGGTCAGCAAATCAGAATAGAACGTTATTCGAGAGACATTCCTGTGAAGCAATTTCTGGATTCGTCTCCATGTTAATAATCCGGACCAAATTTAGCACCAGTTATAATAGTATTCCGGAAACCACACATGATGCGTTTTGGGTGTTAGTTATTTTAACAAGACCAGAATATATCAGTAGTTGAAGATCAGCTCAAAAAAATCACACTAAACTAAGTGTCGACAATGCGTGGAGCCCCAAAATAATCACACAGGCTCGACGTTTATATGTTTCACCAAGGAACACGAAGTTGACGTGGTGACGAAAATGGCGTGCTAAAACGTTGCGTAGTTTTCCGACACTAATATCGGCAATGAACTAAAGACGTTTCATAGTGCGGACTTGAACGTCAACAAATGCGAGGATGAAATTCTGCAAAGGTTTACCGTATAAATAAGTTTTGCGAGTTGATGCAATACGAACAACATGTTCGCTGCCCTCAGCCATCATTTTAAGAGGTCGCATATGAACGGAAAGCGTTGCGAATGTGTTTGATAAGAACAAAACTTTTACAGCTGTGAAAATCTCTGGATTCATCAAGTTGAGTGTGTAATTAGAAGAACAACGTACACCTCAATAATGTTAGGGTTTGTATAATATTTCTGCTTAATGTGCACATTTTTAATGTACGTATAGCACCGATTTGTTGAATTATGATGAAATTTACATTTCCAACAACATTTCTAAGGAGAAACAAGCGTTTATTCTCAGATGTCTTAAATTCTACTTCTGCGGTTACTGCTGTTGTATGAGCAGATGCGTCAATCGACAGACTGTGGATTAGTTTTTGGATAACTACCGTTTTTAATAGTCACAAAAATGTTTCGCAATATTTTCCATTGTAAAGTATGATGCTGTCAAGGTAATAGAACAAAGATGCAGAATATTGAGGAATAAATAATATTTCATCGCACGGATGAATGTGGTTAGATGGATGAATCACTGTCCTTCGTTCCAGCGGTAATACGAATATACCAGCGGCATATTTATAACATATATCTTTATTTTCCTATTAATTTTAGTGCAGGATGAAATGCTTGCAAGTGAGCTTTTGATTTTTTCATTCATTCTTCTCAGAAAATAAACGTAGGGATGAAGTTTGGTAGTGTTTTGTTAGGGAAAAACAATGTCCTCTTGTAGCATACCACTAAGGTTCCACATAAGGAAGCCAAACGATAATATTGTGCATTTTTCACAAGTGATATGCCCAACCGTTTGTATGTGGTAATTCTGCTGTGCCTAATAAGAAGTCAGTAGTGCGGTGGGTATCGTTTTTGATTCATAATGGTGTGGTCGGAGATTAAACCCCGGATAGGCACTACTTAATAGTTCTAACAACAGTGAAACTCGAAAGGGGCTGACTGGAACGGCAATTGTGAGTTATCTTCTACTAACGTCAGCCAAACCCATATTGCTTAACAAGGTTGCTTCTAGCTTGTACCTTTAAGCATTTCGAAGAAGCACTTCCCTTTATCATGTTGGATCCACCCACATTCTCCAGCGTACGGATGATTTGAGACAGATGAAACAAACCGGTTTTAATCCTTGCTTGACCAGTGCTTTTGCACTATCCCCCACGTCAACCAAGGTCAACCAATTTTATCAACGGGGGTGTTTGTAGATACAAAGGCAGAAACGTAGTGCCTGCATATTTATCACAATTGTAAGTGGTTCTTCACCGAAAACTAGAAAGTTGAGACCGCGATAGTAGCGTCACGCATTCAAATCCCTTCGCGAATCGTTCTTCAGAAACACAACTAATGAGATCGTCCACATGTGCAGCAGCTGTTGTCTTCTGTCTGTGTTCATAATGTATTATGGATTTTACAAAGTAAGCTTGTGAACTCGACAGTTGCTTACAGTAAAGAACACAGGCACAGTCGTGCGCCTTATGTCATCATCCCACTGCTGATGACAATTCTACAGCCTTGATGACGGCTAACCCAGGTCACACCGTCCATTTGTAATTGCTAGGCAAACTGGTTTTTCATTTGGCAAAAACAGACGGACGTTAAATAATCCGCGATGCTTTTGTAAGCGAAACACTTCGTAGGCAGATTGTGCAATTGTGATGTCATCCAGTTGTTGAAAAATAGTTTGGTTCGTTTTGGTATCAGAGATGTGTGAGGGCAACAGTGGAAAACTGGGCAGCTGGCAATCATTGTTTTGTCTGACGTATATTCTCAAGTTATTCTTTATAGCAAAAAGTCGCGTTGAACTTGATTATGACTTTGGATTACAACACGAAATTATATTATTTCTTACAGCATTTGCCAACACAAACAGGAACACCTAGTAACTAGTTGAGAATAACCGGACCTGTTATCGTCTAACATTCTCCATCAAGTCGCAAACATACGAAACAGAAAGTAAAGTCATTTCAATTAAACGATAAACAGATGCATGAAAATCAGAATAAAATCCAGAAATAGGAATTGTTTTCGGTACCCTCAGTTAAGTGTTAGTTTTTGGAAAGATTATCGTTGAAGCCGAGGTATAATTACTAACCCATATATTATCTTCATTTAGTTAACCAAAATGAGCATGTATTTGGTAAGTATGACAAATTACCGAGTACCTACTTGGGTACGGCAAAATACAACACCAGTTGCAAAACATCTAACGGATTAAACCACCAATTTTCTGCTCAGTAGAATATTGGATATATTTCATATTTCCTTTCATATTTATCATTGAACCTTGTTTTATATATCCTGAGAGTTCATCAGCGTTGCAGATATCGGCATTGTCAAACCCAAAAGTGAAATACATATTTTTGTGTTAGTGAAACGTACATGTTAAACTCACCCACGGCGATCGTAATTGTGTTATGATGGTGGCGCCTCATTTATGAGTATAGTCAAACTCGAGATAGAACTGCCTGGAGTGAGCGATTGTTTGTAGGTGAGTTTCAGCAATTATCCGAAAACGTTTCACGTTTCTATTAATTTATTCTGACAGCAAAGATGGTGTTTGGTGGTAAGTAGTGATTAATGAATGAACTTATCAATAATTTTATAATATTGTGCAAATGAACGTGAGTGCAAATCAGCTTTTATTTTAATTGAACATCATGCGATTTCAGAATGTACACAATATTCGAACGAGGACATTGGATATTCAATATAGTTACGTTAATAAAAATAACATTGATTGTGAAAAACATGAATTCATTGTATATATGGACGTCTGCATTCACCTGTTAACGAGATCCATAATCAGCTGACTGTGAACGCATGGGCACAACTAGCGTTTTCCGAAGTAGTGTTTTAAAGAAGACGTCGTTTGATCCCCAAATTTTGGGCAACAACGGTAAGTGCAAACTGGGCATGGAATAACAAGCTTGCGGATAACAGAATATTGGTTATTAATATTCAGATCTGCAAAGGCGGTATGTGTCAGTTTGTATGATTAGTGCAAAGTTCGGATAGTAAGCATGCATTTTTAAAGGAGTTTGTTTCGCACACAGCGGTCATGTAATGAACTTAAGGCTGTGTCGAACCCTTGACAAGAAGCAGATGAAACCTATAACAGTTTCTGTGAAACTGGCAAGGTGAACCTGCGATTTCGATTGTGGATGATCTTATAAACTGTCATTCAAGATTATGCATTTCGCAACTAGATGTTGTCAAAAGTATGCAGATAAATATACAGGTTTTGCTCAGATGTGCGGTGCGGCATTCAGGTGAATGACATAAATCTGTTCTGAAATTGAAATGTCAGTTAGGTCGTGAATATTTATCGGTGTGAATTTATGTTTTAAGATCGGAACAAAGAAACACGGACTGCGAGTGAGTTACCACACTTAAATAGCGAAAAGATAAATTTCGAAATTAATGCCAACACGTTGAAAAAAATCATGCTTACTAAAACAGGTTAAGCTATAAGTCATCAAAATGAAAACAAAAGTAATATGTAAACGAGATCGAGAAAATGATCAGGGCCTCAGTAATATCATCAATAAAAATGAGACCTGCGAGAGCCACATAAAGTTGTAAAAGATGGGAATAAAAAGACAGAGATGAATCGAAACATGAACGAATATTCGAGGAATAAAAAAGTGAGAAAGATGAAAAAACGAAAGGATGAAAGA
>JTDE01000248.1:80750-100064 GCA_014338405.1 Paragonimus skrjabini miyazakii
ATAACAAATTGGGCCGGCGGAGATTTACTGATGCAAAGAACGCCATGAACAGGCAATCGCTATGGCCAATTTTTGGCAGTGCATCAAGTCCACATTGCAATATTCACTAATCTAATTCCTTGCGAGATGCGCAAGATGGTCCCAACAAATTCAGTTGAATACACGACTGTAAAGTTGTAAAAATCAAGTCATTTCTTAAGTCTCTTTAATTCAGTTTCTACAATCAACTTATGACATCGCTTCGTCTCCGTGTCTCGAGTAAAATTAATTTATTTCGCCAAAACTATTATAATCAAGACAAAAATCTCAGTCTACGTGGATGTGTCAGTGGTTAGCTTGAAGGTATTCGATGCTCTTCATTGGGCTCCAAGTCCTGAACAGTATAATGCAAGTCAATCATATAATGTAGCAATACTTAGGAGCCTTCTCTTCGTTTGCATTATCTTTGCTCTTGGATGAACAACATGTTTCAGATTTTGCATGTAGTCACTGAAACACCGAGGTATGCCAAATTGGCCACACAACAAACACGAAAGACCCGGTCTTGTTTACCTGTGTCTCGCTGCACACCATCGTGCATTGTGAATGAACAAATATGTGTGTTTATTTTGTTAAGATAAACCACGGAATCCCGGTGAGTTTTCTTTCAAGCCATGTAAATTGTGGAAGGCATATATAATGTCAGAACTGTCATAGATACAATTTTATCCGCGCAGCAATCAGTAAACCAATCCTCGGCAGTTTGAACGAGGCACTTAAAGGAGTCACTTTGTCAGATGCAAGCATCACGTGTGAATACAGCAGTACCATACCTTTATCAAAGTGATTCATTTTAGTGCACCCAAACGTTGCTAGAACCGGACACAATTACTGAATTAAGATAATCAAGGCAGGTTCCAAGTCACGAGCAGTTACGTCTAAATACACAAAGTAGGTTCGGATACTCTCTTTCTACTGGTTGCGAAACCCAATTTACGAACAGTAGGATTTTTAAAACAATCTCACAAATCCATTGCCTCCACTTTGGTACAACCGTGGAGTTCAGACGAAGTGACTGTGCAACAGTCAACTATGTGAGATAGACGTTGCGCGCTTCATCAGGTCTTCGCTGTTTCTGAAGCGATTCTAATATGTTCTCAGTGGCCAAAAGTCACCGAAAGCACCTGCAGTTTATGTAATGAGATGCGAATACACCAAGGATCTGCCAGAATCAGAAATCGAGTGTGCGATTTTTGCGGTCAGCAGTTAATCAACCCATGATACCTATACCGAAGGAAAAAACAAAATGTTCCAGAATCCTGTGAGACGTTTATTGTCTACACATTTTTGCGAGTGTTCTTCGCATCCCATCTAATCTACAGATGAAATGATCGTGTGATGTGCAGCACAAACTCTTCGTGGTCTGATTATAATCTTCAGAAAGTCAAATTATTTTAAATGTTAACACGAATATATTTATTCTACCGAAGATGCCTTTCCGGAGTCCCGTGGTGAGTTAATCCCCTCAATTAGGGGTTTTCATACTCACGAGTAGTTTGCTTTTTTACACTACCTCTGTAAAGTACTGATGAGTAGTAAGTGATATAGATTCTCATATAAATTGAAAATCACCCATAATTGATCGCAGCTGTCGCATTCCCAAAGACTTTCAAGTTGACCCGTTTGAAAAGAAGCATCAGACTCGAGTTTCTCTCGCATTAGAGCTCGTGGTTGTTGTTCAATCCATATCCTTTGTATGGTTCACCCAACATCTTATCAGTAATGTGTGCTACACAAGGATCGCATCAATAGGCGCGAAGGAAAATGGCAATTCGGGTCTCGAATCAACAAACACCTCAGCATGGGTTAATGTCCAGATGAGTTTTTACGCACAAAGTGTATCAATATCCTAGCCTTACTAATTGACAGTCATGCATCAAAATGCCAGATTGGCAGAACTAACATATTTCGTGCTCACACACCCTTGAACGTTCGTGTGTGTGACAAAATACACCATTTTCGATTCATTATAACTTAATGGAAATCATTTATGATTTACAATTTTTAACTGTTCGACCACAATCAGTTGGCATGTGATGAACTTACAACTGTGGTTTGTTCAGAGAGTGTGCCTTTGCTTAATTCAACATAATTTGAAAGAACAGAAGCTGTCACATAATGGGGCACCATTTCATCACTGGGCCATGCGAATATAATTCTGACCGCACACATGAAACGCAGACAGATAGAACGAAGCATTAACAGATTGTGGAATATGTAGTCTGGCAGATATAGAAGATTTTCACTCTCTTACACGCACCTGAAAACTGTATTGTTCTAGTGAGCAAAGGGTGTTGTGCAACCCATGTGACATGCTGCGATCAGAAGCCAGGGCAGCCCTGTATTGTCCATCTTTACTCCTAATTTTTCATCCAGCGATATCGGCCTCAAAGCACTTTTGTTGCAGGAAGAGTGTGAGGTTTAGCTTGAGACTTATTCTGCGAAAATTCCTACATGTGCGAAATGTTATGAATCACAAGTGACTAGCTCAGACGAGTAAGGAGCATACCTGCAACAAGATGTCAGAACCTGCCAAAAATACTGTAGTGAGTCCTCGCATGTTTGCCGGTGGATTATTATAGTGCATGACCCAATGACGGCCCCATGTCAGCGCAGACTCCTATCCAGAACAACAGAAGGTTTTGACATACACGCCACCGTGTAAAAAACATACGTCGCAGTGTGACATTCAAATACATTGATTCTTCATTGAAGTAGAAAAGTTAGTGCAATCGCTATTCCGACTGAATTTTTAGGTTTCACTTTCATTGTGGTCTGTAACATAACTGTGGGACATTTTATGTCCTGGCATTTAAGTAGGGGTCGCGTAAGACAGTATTTAGTCGACCAATTTTTACAATTTTCATCTGAATGAAGATGGAACATTACTCTATTAAAAACAAAGAATCGTTCGGCCTCAAGGCAACCAATTAAAGGGAATCCAATTACGAAAATTTGGACTTGGCAGGATTTGAACCAGCAGCAGGAAGGGTGTACCTGGAAGAGATAATTGCTTTAGGTTTTAGGCTTTTCTTTTAAGCTAACAGACCTGGTAGAGCACTTGCTGCGTTCAAGCACGCCGATTCTATTGCCGGTTTGAGTTGGGTGGTTTCCCTGTTATGCACTTTGTTGCACAATTTGTCAGTGTTTTATATGGAAAATAAATTAGGCTTTTATATACCACAGAAGGGAAGTACTTAGATTGCAAAAACGTTCTCACTTCCAACTTAAAGCGTGGGATTGAACACGCGGAGAACATGATGACGGATATCATGGGCTACCTCAATTCGGTAGTACCTAAAAGATACAGATTGAATTATTGAACTTCATCTACAAGTAACATGCGTTTGGGTGGATAGTTTAGAGCGCATATATTTGACAAGTGGTATGTGGCGAATGACTAAAATATCACGCACATGTTTATTGTACATTTGACCTATGGTTTCCCATAACAGTGACCTTAAAACCCGGTGAGTATTGAAATCACGTGTGAATGAACACAACTGCGAAGTGTGCTAGTCATCATGGACTGAACTGTGTATGGTGATCAACAAACTACATATAATTCTCTCGATATATCAACAGATACGGAGTTTGCCCGCTAGTAGATTGTTTGATGATTTGTGCAAAACTAACCATGTTCTCATGCCTTCTCAGTAGGCCGTAGGAACGTCGTTTGCACAAATAACATTCACGCTTCTGACTTAATCCATTTCCACCATAGGCGGACTAGCATTCGCAGCTGAAAACAATGAGTGTTACTCTGATGCGATTTAAGCAGCAGCATTTTGAAGGTACAGCAAATGAATGCGTGATCAAACATGATGAGTTTACACTGATCACTCTGTCGTCCGGACATTGAAGCAATACTCAGATAGACTGTGGTCATGTGAGTTGACGGCATAAGCAGTCGGTAATCAACCAGTTTGTGTGAGTTCTCTTGTTGAATAGCTACGGGCGCAGTCGGGATGACGACTGAAATGGCAATGTATGTGAACAGACATAATGGTCATCAGTTTTGTGTGTGAGAAATCAAGACTAACTGAAAATGCTCGGATTTTGAGGGATTATGAACTTTTAGATTGGTAGATGTCCTAGGTCAACAGACCAGTGGTCAATAGGGTGGCTTATGAAACCGTAAACGACAATTTGAATTCAGGTCATAACATGGTTATGTACATAGAGTTTACTTGAATGACAGATAAAGTTGAGTGTAAGGGGTATTTTTCGTAGGCCATACAGTGTAACCGTGTGTAGAAGCTGTGTTCAAATATGAATCATTTCAAACCGTAATTACCCATTTTGAAACAACTCATCATTAACGTACTAACCTGGCGTGAGACGCGATGATACTTTTGCACATAACCGATGTAATTGTATCCGATCGTGCATTTACTCCTGCTCATCTTGTTAGCCGCTAGCAATTTGGTCCCATTAGAGCAACAGGTATCTGATTTCCGATTGGTCGATTGTTAGACATATCGCAAACGTTTAGCAGGAAACCTTCGTTTGTGTTTCGTACTGAGGGTCAAAACCCGGTATACCACGCACCCACGCATCTTGTTCATATCCTGAGCGTTTGATCGTGTTATGACAATTTCCAATACGCTTCCATTTGTTTCCTGAAGAAGTCGAGCAAGCTATTGGTGAGTAGTAAATATTGGATTATTGTTGTAAGAATATATTTGAAATTGAATAACTATCCATAATTTCGGAACATCTTGCGAATCACCGGTAACCTGTTTTAATAGTCACGTTTCACTCCTGACAAAGACGCTTCTTCAGATCAGATCAACCAGTTACAAAGTTGTAGGCATTTAAGGCAGGCTAGGCGTTAGCAATTATACGAAGTACAGGTTAACAGACTATGAGGCGAGTGTACATAGACAGTGGTCAACACAAATTTCATTTTTTTATTTACGTGGAATGGAGCACAAGTGAAATGCAAGATTAAAACGGCATGAATATGACCTGCCTAACAAGACAAGCAAAAACCAATCGTTTTTGGAGAAAATAGATCAAGGAATTATCATCCTTGTGTGTTACTAGTTATTGTAATATCCGGTTGCCAGTGTATCAGTTCGACCGTTTCAAGATCAGCCCCCATTTTCTACGTTTCGCTTTTGGTTAAGGATGGAAATTTCAAACTGTGCCATTCAATACATTAAATTTTAACCGAATAACCAAACTGGCCATTAATCCGCGTCTAGCTAGCTCAATGAATGGTGAGCATCTGTACATTTGACATTTTATTAAATGTGTTGCATAACATCGAGCCATTCATCTTGTTTATTCTTCAAGCCATAACAGAGTTGGTTATGCTGTTGGGCTGTACAATGTAGATCTCATTCGCGTCGAATCTAGAAGTCATTTATTGGGTTAGTGATTCGCCCGTTCTGTCTGTATTTTATATATCGATGAATTTTTCAAATGTCCTCTACATCTTCTTAAGATACGACTTTTGTTGAGTTTCACCGCAGAAAAAACGATCTCCGGTTTTTTCAGAGGATATCGCCAGATGTTTTAACTTACAAGGTAGATGTATGACGCAACAGATGCAGGATTGTGAACAGCTCTCCAACACATCGCCTTCAACCAGCACTTTTGTTGTTAGCCACACACCAATTCATTTCTAGGGAGGTTCTTGGGAGAAGGGCCACTCCGTTAAAAATACCGTTGTTATACAATTCCATGGAGCTTCAATAAAAAGCTGGAACCATCCGGAGACAACAACGCACCACATATTCGACCACCGGTTGAAGGTTTGGCCATCGTTCTGTTTCACTCCTCTTTTAGAAAGATCCTAGTGTTTATCACCACAAATGCATCGAATAAGAGATGTGCTTCAACGTGTGAACGGCAGCTGGTTCGATTATGCTACAGACAGCTTCGTTTATCCTAGGCTGTTGACCTCACTTTTTAGACGGTTTCAAACTAATACTCGTCATTTGCGCCATACTGAAAACCAGATGTCGGTGGAGGATTGGGAATCTTATTCCATCTAGTAACGCGGCGTTGCGCTCTAACTTTACTCACCAAATTCCGTCAGTAGCTGTTCCCCGATGTGTCGTGCAATAAACATAAGACTGGTACTTGTCTCATCATTCACCATACCAAGAACTGCATGGTATTAGGAAATGCGGGACTATGTTCCTAATTGTTGCAATGTTGCAATGTTGCAATGTTGAAATGCGGGACTATGCTCCTAATTGTTGCAAAGTACCATCAGTGATGGTTGTGGCGGAGTTCTCCTCAGGAGATACAGTTATTTGGAAGAAACTTCTTCTGGTCATTCCCGTCAATGGCCCTTCAAAAGAAGAGACCAGTAAATGTCACTGTTATTCTTAGTGTGTTTATTCACATATACTTCGTTTGCTTGCGATGTGGCACTCTTTACCATGTTCTATTTGCTCTATCTAACTGAATTTGCATGAGTGACAAGATCGGATCGTTGGGATGTAGCTGTATATGATATAAGCCGTGACAGACTTTCAAAACTGTTGAAATGGTCATCAGCTTCCTCGAGGTTCCATGGCACTCCATTCATACGACGAGCATCATCCAGCTTAGAATCGGTTCTGCATTGATTGCGAACCCCAGTTTTAGAAACTAGAAACAATATTCCCGTCTTCTGGTGCTCAATCAAAAGGCCATGCACATAGCTGGACGTCGCGTTACTTAAACTTAACAGAATGTATGAGTGGGACCGTGGCGTCCACCGTCTACGAGCCAACATGTGTGGCGTGCTATGCGGCCCATGCGTTTAGGATCTGACACAGCTCAATGCCGTCATAATCAAACAGAACGGTAATTAGTAATAGTGATCCGTTTGATGTAACTGCGACAGCTGTCATGGTACAACATTGTCTTCTGATGTTGAAAAATTAAAACGGTTCCCAGTAAACAAGATTGAACCACTAGCTATGGTTACAGTTCAAAAATTGTATGACTGCCGAAAACAGAATTGATTATGAAACAGTTGAAAACAGTAAATTGAGATGAATTACTCATCGATAAAAATTATGATTTGAGGGGGACGTTCATTTTACTGACAAATTGTGCAAGTGCCAAAGCAAGAGTGAGTCGAAATATTTACGCATTCTCTGCTCACCAGTAAGACTACAGTGAAATGCACCATGCAAGTTTTACACAACAGAATTAGTCTGCGGTGCTTTACTGTTTATGCACAATTCCTTAATAGTTTTCACTGTAAAAGGTACACAATGACATTGTTTGGTTACTAACGAATTTCTTCAGGAACGTTATCAAAGTCAACCATGACTGACCAGATTTGAAAAAGTAAAGTCATAAACAACAAGCCTGACAAGATTGTCATTAAACTATTAGTAAGATATTGCAATACACACTTGGTTACTTTGTAAATTTGAACAAGCAGTAAGAAGACGGACAGAGGTAGATGCTAGCATTTCGTATTGCTTCTTGAGTACGGAATAACAATAAGCAGGAACATATACATGACACTATTAGGGTGGGGGTGAAGAAAATAAAATAGCAAATTTGGTGGAGAACAACAAAGCAAAACTATTAGGTCCAACTGTATCAAACACTTTGCAAATATTTCCTTAACATGTTAAAGACTACGTTGAATATCCGAGGGAATAGTGACCTCAGTGTGCCTCAAATTTACGAGCTCTCACAATAACTTGAAAACTGTTGTAACTTGGTATACGGCCTACGAACGCGTAAACAGACAACGGAATAACGATTAGTGAAACGGTAGATAACGGAACGACGTTCAACGGTTCTGAACGGCTGACTACGAAATATGCACGATTAATACGAATCTTCCCGGTCAACCCAACCACCTGAGGCTAACGGATGAACACAGAGAAAGGACTGGCCTCCGGACAGAGCTACTTTACGTCACTCACTCCGAAGACAACACGGTCACAAACTAGACACCATTTAAAGGGTTTGTGACCAATCAGAAAACAAGGACAGAAGTGGACCAAAGATCCAGACAGTACAGTTATCGTGCGAAAATTCCCAGTGTAGTCATGAAAAATACTGTGTAGCGAACAAGCTCGTTTTCAGTGATTCATCATCAGGCTAAATACATCATATTTATATCACGAATTTTACAGGGGAATCATTAAAGGGGGTAAATGGGGAACGGGTAATTTATCAGGTCAATCAGTTCAATGTCACGCTGCAATCAGTACAGTTATGTTCCAAGTAAAGTACGTGCGTGTGGGCCGGGCGCCACAATTTCGCACAAAGGTTGAGAACGCGCGTGATGAGGGACATGGCACATGACCGTGCCGACTATGAAGGTCACTACAACGAGTAGTGAGTTAGGCCGCTGCGAAGTCAAATAAAACGGCATTTTCGGGGAAATGGGTTTTTCCCCGACAAAAACTATGTTCGCTTGAACGGAGCAAACAATGATCGAATGGTTTAATTGCCGCGACGGCTGAATATGATAATGTTGGTGATTGTGGACCAACGTTTGACTGAAAAAGAGGCGTAAGGATTAAAAAACTGGATGGCGTATTAATGATGTTGCAACGTGAAACATAACGAAGTGCATTTATGTTGCCATCAATGGCATATTGTTGTTCAGTTCAGAAAAGTTATGTTTATTCAACATGTTAAACGTTGTTAGTCACCACAGACTATACAATCGTAAATAATGATTAGAAATCATTCTGCAGTCCAGGAAACATGTAATACTTTTAAACGCTTACTTTTGCGCAATAATCTGGCACACGCCTGTTCCCTATGTGTTCACTCGATATAGACGCGATATGAAAGCTACTGTTATCCCTCCAGCAATACAGCTCACTGCGCGAGGCGGATAAATTGCACTTCGTCAACGCGTTAATTCACCGTTTCAATCATCAAGGTCATTCTCCTAATAGCATATCAATTCTTGATCTAAGTGGGCGAAATGTCCACAAATTTTACTGGCTCTATTTCGGACGTTGATGAATGGTCATCAGTTGATAGCGAGATTTCTCCTTCTCCTTCCAATGACAGCCGGTGATTCTAGGCTGTGCTAAATCCAGCTACCTATTGTATTATTGTACAGTTCTGGAATCTATTACATGGGCTGTTCCCAAATCATACCATGTAATTTCACATTGATGCATGTGTTAAATGTTCTCAAGACAGTGGATATGTCAGTCCAGGTGACTGCAGGGAAATTAACCATTACGGGAAACAGGGTTATCAGCAGCAATTGTTATTCAGACAGACAGTTTACAATTGATAACATATAGCTACTTCTGTCACGTTGCATCAGCTGTTGCGATACTTACGATATTTCCCTTACCGGTATTTTCGTTCACGAATATCTGCACCAGATATTGTTGGTTGTGTGTGACTGATGGTGAACTTGAACGACACTCGATCCATTCAGTTCATGTGCAACCGTTGACCGTGGGATATGACTCAGATAGGAATATCTTGATACAACCAATAATATAAACATACCGCCAGATGGCGACTCATGCGTTTAGAGAAACACAAGCTATGCTGTGTAGTTCTAATCAAGTCTTTATACAAGTAGACGTTAAAAAGATATCCGTAAACACATTCAAATTCAGTTAACATGCTGCGTTCATGAACATACATTTTCCACTTGTTTTGCTCAGCTCGATTTTCATCTCTGAAAAAAATGTTTGCAGACGGTAAGTGAAAACATGATATGAGATTCTGAAACCATGGAGGAACTGTTTAACTTGTATACGTAGTTTCACTCGGAACCACACTTGAAGACCTTTTAATGTTCGGTGACTTTTCATTTCGCGACAGTGTTGTCCATATGGGAAGGAAGTGAGTCATTGAGAACTGACGAAGATATGACTGATAATCTGCTCAGTATGTGAATCCACCTCAAATGTATACTTTCTGTCAAATAAAGGCTTCAGGAAGCCAAAACCCCCAATTTCGTGAGCAGGTGTGAAATTGGATGGATGCACAAGTTGTTTTTCCGACTTCTTGATTTGAGTGATTGAGCCACGAGTAAATCGTTTTACTTTTCTTGTTAGAGTTACTGTTAAGTCGGTTAAGAAAATAGCATCATGTATGCGCCTTTCGTCCAATAGTTGGATCATACTTTTATGCATTATCCAGGTGCCCATTAAAGAATACGCTGGCTGGAAATCATGAGATATTTGAATGCGATAGCCTATGTTACGCTACACATAATAACCACGGAATTCCATTTTTATGAAGTTGATGCAAACACTCTGTGAAATCAATGAAGTTGTAAGTTCTGTCTCATTCAGTTGCTGTTTATAATTTGTATATGCATATATCATTTTGAGAATGCTTGTAGATGCTTCAAATTCACTCCATGCACATCGTTGGACACAGAGAATTTACTGTAAACGAGAAGGCCACAGAAAAGCTCGATCAATTTAAGCGTTTATTCTATATGATGGAATGGTCATCCAAATTCATTCTCGCGTCGTCACCATAACTACTCGTCATGAGTCGTCTGTTGAATTCATGGTTTATTGATGTCTTCAGTCAGTGTGTGTAAGAAGAATTATCAAAATACTCTACAAACATTGTTAATGTTTTAAAGTAAAAGCGTTTCGCTTCTCTGATTTCTTTGCAGGTAACACTCTGCTGTGTCGTCGAGTTTTCGATAAAATATGATGCATGTTTTTAATGTTGTTTGTTAAGTTTGTGCAAAATAGTAATAGAAATAAAACTTTACTGCGTGTTCAACGTTTTAATTCGCGGTGGCTTGTTATTAGGACTAGAATGTATTTGTCCAGCGAACGTTTTCTAGCTTGTCACAACTGGTCTTCTCTGAGTAAAAAGGTACCAAATATATCACTTCAAACCCTAACGGGAGTATTGTGTGAACTGTAGAGGTTTAGTAACTATGGCAGATCTTGATAGATGGGAATAAACTTGTAGTGCAAGCTGGCTCAAAATCACTGTGTGAGGAAATCATAAGCGAATCCTGCAGGAGTTTGTTTGTTATCCTGAAGACCCGTCAGAAGCCATTGGCAGAGGTGAGACACTAAGAGAAGCCATTTGTTCGGAAAGTAGGATAGTGATAGGTTCCCAGGATTATTGATGTCATATATAGATATTTTACAGTGGACGTTGAGAACATTTTGAACAATCCACATACAGTTATTCAATGAGTGCCTTCGCTATTATCTACCGTTTGTCCGCTCAGTAATAATAACGATAACTACCAACCTAAATCTGTCATGCTGAATGCTGTGGCAGTTAAATGAAAAAACAAGAACAGCTCGACAGGAAGCATGGAATATACTGGTAAATTATGAATGCCAGCATGGATAGCTGTAACCCGTGGGTTTCGCTTATGATGTTGGAGTTGTCACAAGTACAGTGAAATAATTATCGGCTGAAGCTGTCTGACGGAACACTGGGAGGGAATATCGGAAGACGAGACAGGCTAAAGAAGTCTCTGTGTAACAGACAACGAGAAATTGTTTCAGATCCATCTTTTCCTAGTTCCGCTCTATCTTCAGCTGTGAGTGTGGGCGAACGTTTAACATATTGTCCAATTTCCGTCCGCCAAAACTGAGATTGTATAACCACCTACCTACTGGAAGAAGCCATTTACTTGAAAAGTAGTATATTGATAAGTTCACGTTGTTTCTTGTAAGGTGTTGAAAGTTTAGTGCAACCATTGCGTATACTTCATTTTTTCCATCAAAATGGATGTTCCCGAATTAACTGTTTATGCTCGCCTCACTTTGGATATTGTGAAATTTTTGAAATGTTTCAATGTGGTGCTGATGTTGACAGTGATCTCATTGAGGTTTCTATCCGTAATCGGCCTCCCAGATTCAGTGCTTCTAACTCCAGATTGTGGTTTGGACAAGTCTAAGCAATATTCAGGGCTCATCGGAATAAATCGTAATCTATGATGTATTTGTATGTAGTTCAGTCTATCTCAGTTGAAATTGCGGAAGACATTCGGGTTCTCATCTTCTGAGAGACCATATAGAAATGTAAAGGAAGTTTTGGTAAGTAGAAATGGACTGCCGAAGCGAAATAACTCAGACCAACTATTTTCCAACATCAAACTAGTGGATTGTGAACCATCATAACTACTTCGAAATATGAACTTGTTGCTTGGACTCCGAGAAATAGACAGTTCTGGTTAAAACACCTGACTGTGTCTACTTGCGAAATATTGGCATTGGTTAATTCCACCCTTTCCATTATAGGGTTAGCTAGAGATGCTGATAAAATGGTAGTGGCTAATACATCTTGCCACCTAGCTCTTACCATCTCAACTCTCCCCATTACGGCAATCAAATTATACGTCTGCCGAACAATTGGCTATACTCATTTGCAACAAATGATGAATCAGGTTTCCCGTATGAGTCGGCTATTATTAAGGATGCATTCATTCAATGGCCGACTTTTTCTCACACCAAGCAGGGATACACCATTTTGCTGGTATCGCAAGAACTTCAAACACCGCGCGGAGAAGTGCAATCAACCGTGCTGTCTCAAGTTCACTCCTGCGGGAAACTCACCGGCCTGCCAATAGGAGCGACGACTTCCGCTGGCTTGATTCCAACATGTCGCGTATTCGTCATATCAAATAACACTACTGATAACACACATCTCGATGATACTGCAGCTAAAGCCAGTGTCATTCCATGATGAGCGTGGAAAAGCTTCCAGGACAAATTTGCCCATCCTGCAACCCTTTAATAGAAGTCGAACCGCTACGTACGGTATACGATCACTTACACTTGATCTTGGTTTACAAAGGCAATTTTGGTGGATAATCATCATTAGAGGTGTTCAAGATGCAATTGTCGGTACGGATGCTTTGCAAGGTGTTGGACTCAGTGTTAAGCTGCAGCGAAAGAATCTGTAGGATCGTATAACGTTGCGAAGGGTGCACTGCACATAGGCCGTTTTGAATTCTGTCGAACTGCGTTCACCCATACCCTAAAATGCATCCCAAGGTTCAGCGTTGCTCCAAAGGTCCCCACAACTCACAAGCCCTTCGTGTTATCCGCTTACAGGTAAGCACGAAGTGGTTCACAACAACGTCATTGTAGATTGTCTTAAGACCTTCGACCGTGCCGATTACCGCTTGTAAAACTGGAAACACCTGAAGCTGAATTCAATCGCATATATACAGTGAGGTAATATTCGGGCGTCAGTCAGCTGTGTACAATTTGTTCAGGGATACCATACGTAAAAGCCTATGCGATGAGCAACCTCTTTCAACCGTGATAAGAAACGTTGTCCTGTGCACAAGCGTAATCTCATCATTATATCCACTTGTTTTTTCTCGGAAATACCATGTTCATATTAGTATTATTGCTGTACGTCACACCATTTCACGTGCGTCGTTAGATTTTCTTCATGGAGCTATGCTGAGTTGGTTGTTCCTCATTCACTGCAGTGTTGGTTGCCGATCCAGCAGTATGTGTTGGCACGCAACCCGTAGTCCGACCACTAGCCGGTTGTGTTGCGAAATGGTCGTTAACTTTTGTAAATGCCTCCTAGACCATCGATAAAAAACCGACTGAATGCGTTGGAATCTTTCTATTTTCATACCAATTGGTATCGTGTTCAAAGTTTTGAAATAACAAACCGCTTACAACCCACCATAAATCAGAGTAATACTGAACAAGTTAATGATTCCAGTGCGTTTTACTTAGCGAGAGGATCTAGCCGTAGAGTCATTGAACGAAACTAACAGAACAGTTTTCTTTTTACTCCTGGGGTGATCGGCCAACCCCAGCGCCACTCGAAAACGAAGGTTGTACAGCGTCCGCATATAATAACTCACTTTTGTCTAATAGGAGGTCAATGCCACCATGGTAAACATGGTTGTCTAATTAAAGTCTGGTAGGAGTTTAGATCTCGACCGTTTCAAAGATATACAAAACCGACGAACACCAACACGATTACGACTCGAGTCTAGTGCTTCTTTGCCGAAGGAGGTGATTGAAAATTCTAGCAAAATGCGATCAACTGTGAATGAGGTCTAATTTCTAAGAAATATGATAGCCTCTTACTACTCACATGCGAAAAATAATTATCAATGCATTCTGCTAAATTGATGATTGTGAGTAAGTATCACAAAACTGAAATTAATAAATTTGTGCAGCGTTTCGAATAGCTATGAAAAATGCATCAGAAGGCAAATATACTTTGGCGAACAGTCAGTTTGTATTTGTTATTTCTTGTGGATAAATTCACCAATTAGTCTGTCTGGCTGCAGAAGAAACAAACCCGAGGGGGCCAAATTAGCTTAGATCGAGATTAACTTATTCCTGAAATGGTTCGGCTCAGAGTGATAGAGCAATATTAATTTCGCACAGTAGAACGACCGCGACAATTCCTAATAATTTATGGTAAAACGAACACTATAAAGGAATGTATCGTGTCACAGCAATTGCTTGGAATCTCCTGTGTCGTACACGAGGTCAGTGTGTCATGTTGAAGTATTATTCGTCAAGCTCAGCAGTGCTGGTGTATACATATATATATGTATATATATATAAATATGTATATATATATGCATATATATACATATGTATATATTTACATATATTAAGTAGAAGTTAAACCAAGTTGATGAGCACCCTGAAATCGAGCATTTGCTGCTATGCAGCAGTATGGTCAGACAAGAGCTTTGATGTCAATAAAATGACCAAGTCTATGTTGGGCTGAATAGTGGACACTTGGATCTGAGTTTTCTCGATCTGTTGAACACTGTTATCATCCCGGACTTCAGGTCATGTTGAATAAAACAACTTAGTGAAAAATGTCAAGTCACAGGTTACTGTTGCAAAAGACGCTGGCAAGTGATCGGATACGGTCAACGGAGGGGTCTTTCATTCATATTAAAAGTAATTCAGTGGAATCAATAATTCTAGGTGTTCAGATTCAAAAAGAAATCTGTAATACCCTCCGTCCGCTCACTTTTGCAAGTGGTCATGGCTGAATGGCACCGCCTTCGTGGACTAATGAACACTTTATGTTTCTTGCTTAGGGGAGCAATGCTTCCGTCGGACAACAGTTACATCACACACTTCAGTCAAATGTAGATCACATTTTACCTTATCACTGCAAGGCGAGAAGATTGTTTTCAAAGTGATTCGCGTTATTTGATGACTGTTCTTGATGTCAATGCGAAAGCAAGCTGTATTAGTGTTGTTAGCCGTTGCGCTTCTTATTGCTCATAGGCTGAAATTGATCAGCCAATTTGTGGTTGGCTTGTAAACGTGCAATCACCCATCACAGACCTAGAATAGGTTGAGAAGGGGTTTTCGCAAACGGTTGGTCCCAGGAACCACGCACGAAAAAGGGGAAAAGCTGTTTCGATCTAGTTGGATCTATGGGCAAAAGTAAGCGCAACAGCTAACACAACTAATACTTATACCTTCCTGCAACCCCGGTGACAGTGACCCCGTGGACTAGCGGATAGGTGTTTGGACTACAATCTGCCACTCATTCAATAGTCGTGAGTTCTATCCTCTGGCATGCGTGGTGCTGATGAGACCCAACAATGTCGGAACAGATGCCCACCACTTCGCTGGTGGTCACTGGGACCAACCGTTTGTAAAAAGCAAGCTGGTTTCGATTCCATGAAACTACCCTAATGCTAAAATTTGCAGACATTGTACCCGCTTCAGGTAAAATGCTTCTCGCATGGTTTTCAGGTTTTGCTTCTTCAATACAGGTAACTTATCAGAACATTCCATGGTTCCATTAGTTACTTTCAGATGAAGAGGTTCATCTTTGAGACGTGTTCCTGTTAGAAGCACAGTATCACAGAAGGTGTTAAATCGCTCTGTGCGTAATGTATAGTGGTAGGTAGAAGTTACTTTTGTGTAACGTCTTTTAATTCAAAAGAGCCATTATGTGGTTCAGATGTCCTCACGACTTCGAAGCGTCAACAATACAGAACGTACTTTTGAATGAGGTACACAGATTGATCGGAATTACAGTACCATCTACTAACAAAGAAACACTACGGGGATTAGCTAACACGTTTTTAATAGGAATACACTTTACGAAGGAGGGGGCACAAGTCCGTTCAGTGAAATTACCTCAGTCGTAATTAGACGGACTAAGCGGATGTAAACTTTGTGAAGTCTTCTGGAACACAACCAGTGACGTGTAATCATATGCATGACAGAGTAACTGTTTGCAGGAATAAAAAACTCAGATGTGGTTTACACACATTTAACACTTCAGAAATCAGGCTTGAGCGGAAGTGACGAAATAATGGGATATAATCAAAATCGGCAGTCGGTCACCCAAACTGTTCTAACTAACTATTAACATCTGAGCAACAATAGACTGAGCAGAAGTCATGAATTAAGTGGTTGGACAAACATTTGCGAATGCACATCTGTGGCAATCAGTTGAATGCAGCGACGGCACACATAGTGGATAAGTCAGCAAATGTCGTGAGTTGGAGTGATGTATTCATTGTGGAAAAGATTTCGGGGTGTGGGACCAAAATACCCAAAACTTTCTGAGATAAGCCGTGTGCCTTGACAGCATATACATCGACAGAGATTGTGCCAGTCCTATGGAAAACATTTTGTCCCGGGGTTGTTGCTTGTTGGAGGGTTGGTATAAAATGGGGCACAGTGTCTTGAAAGATCAATATTGTAACCCACAAACCATGTTACATTCAGATGTCTCACTTAAAATTAAAACTGCGTTATATAAAGCCATCCGAAAATTTGAGCGAACCTTTACTTCGAATGGATACTAATTATTAATCCCAGAGCAGTGCATAGGTGGTTCTACACGTGGAATTCAGACATCAAATACTAGATGACAATCAAATTTAAGTCCCATTTGAATGAGAAACAAGCTAACCGACAGCACTTCAGTAGATGTCCCATCTCTACAAGTGCGTATAAATGCGTACAACGGAAGATCGTTATATCGGAAAATATGCAAATCACTTGAAGAATCATTAATTTGATTTGCTGCTAATGATTTCAATGTTGACTCTCCTTCGATTGACACATTTTCACTGTCTGAGTCAAACGCTGCACATTCATCACCCACTATAGAGTGAATACATGTGTGTGCCAGTCCGATCTTGTTGCACTGGAATTATGAATGGGTGTACGTGTCCGCAAGCCCTCACACGTGGTCCGACAGTGCTTTAATGCACAGATGTAACAAAGATTACGGCTCGCGTGCGTACGCGATCGGTTTTGTGAATGACCATTTCCAAGGCATGTACTTTGGTTGACAGATCCGTCGTATTATCAGGAGCAAGTGTTCAATATTGGTGTGCCTTCTATAACAATGTGGAATTAATCATGTTTACCTAGGATTTTGCTAATATTCTTGGAATGGAAATCATTCGCTCCAGTGTGTGATATTCGTGTATCGATTTGAGAGAGGCTCCATTCAAGAAAAGAATGGCCAGATGAGTAGGTCATACGATTACGAATTTGGTTGAATGTTGAATCACGATTACGCTTATCCAGTGCGAAACTCAATTAACTGCGATATCAGCCTTTGAAGATCCTCATTTCCGCGAACTAGGACATGCCAATTAGGCATGCACTCCTCGTACTCAGTAATTTCTGGTTTGGTCGAATCAGTTAAAAATATATGGAAGAAATAGCAGAGAGGTTTAACCATTGTCTGAGGTTTTTCAAGGTCCACAGGTGTTACTACTTAGACAATTATTTATATCATTCTTTGTCACGTGAGAAACTAACTAGTGATCAAGGCGGCTGAGGTGTTCTGAAACATCTTGCTAACTGGCTATTTGGAACACACCTGCGTGACCTATAAGAAGTATTCATAACCCGTTAGGCTTGAAAAACTATAGAACATGCACAGTTGAAAACATTGACCAATAAAACCGACTTGAAGTTTGCGAGTGGTTCATAAGTCGGCTGTGCGTACGGTGTCATTTATGTGAAGACAATTGTTTATATTGGTGGACAAAATTTCAAGCCACTGTCCACATAATAGTAAATTAATAATGGTGCCAACGTTAGCCGGTCGAACTACGTGGGATATTTAGAGGGATGGCGGAAAGGTAAAAGATTAAGATGTGCTTCTTCAACAGAACTAGATCGTACCGGTTTAGGCCTGAATAACCAAATTACATGACACACTTACAGTACGCTGGTAACTTTGACACTTTCTGTTGAAAACTCCTCAAATTGGCCATCAAAATGCATGAATAGCGTCGAAGGTTGCTATGGTGCTTCCTTCTCCTTAATCGACAGCAACATTTTATTAACAAGATCATCCACTGCCTGACCGCATAACTTTTCGAGTTTCACCTAAATTTCAAGGTATGTAGACTTCCAGAAGTTTGACGGCTCAGTTGAACATCTATGCCTGGATGATCACGAAACTACTCACTCCTGAGCTGTTCATGTATCAGGCGTCTAAACCGTCTTTACTCGGATTTCCAGAATTGCATAGCGGTTTTGTTCAGTGTGCAGATTTGAAGGGTAAACGGGGACTATTTCGGAAAATATATAGTAGGTGTAGGCACATGTTTATTTCAACTATCATTCCAATGGGAGTTATCACACGAGTCATCTATTGTGAAGCGATGGTACAGTGGTTACTGAAAGTCACTGGTGGTTGTTCTCATTCAGAGCAATTCGATTTGCATAGGACATATTTTGCTTAGTGAACAAATCCAGCATTTCGACTGTGGCATCGAGAGCATACATCCGTCACACCCGTGAAGTTCTTCGAACATTGTAGTATGTTCAGCCTCTTCAAAGGTTCTACTCTAAAAAAAGTCGAATGCAATTGATACAACGAAATATAACATGTTTGTGTGCAAAATGGAATTGAGTAATTTGGATACGATGAGCAATTCCCCAAGATGTGGCCGTGCACACATTCAAATAAGACATGAAGTGCATCTCACTAATTGTCTCCATAAACAGTTGACAGTTACAGAATAACTATATCGACAGTCGGATCAGTGCTGAACTGCTTCAAACAACGGGTAGATTAGATCATAGTCCACGACGTTCGTTCCAGCGAATTTTATCTGGTTTGTTAGTAGATTACTAATTATCATCTGTTCGGGGAATCACCTCTGAAAACCGGTGACATTGCGTCGCATAAAACATTTGTTGTTGTGCTATCCAATACCGAATTTACTATAGTGGATCCACATGTCAGCTCCGTCTTCTCTCAACGTGTCAATTTTTTTCATCAATCCTCATTTTGTCTCTTAAGTTAAATCTAACTTCACGCAACATCCTGCAGACCAAGTCATCCAGTGCAATATGTACACCTATAATCCAATATTTTCCGCTG
>JTDE01000248.1:126630-184646 GCA_014338405.1 Paragonimus skrjabini miyazakii
GCATTCCGTTTATACGCGACCTTTTAAAATGACGTCTGAGGGCAGCAGACATGTAATTCATGTTGAATGAACTCGTATAACTCATATATTCAGTATAACATGACCTGCCGATTGCAGTTACCGCTTTCCCATGAATATTTCAGTCAGCCCCCGTCAAAAAGTTCCACTATACCCGAGTTTCATTTTGGTTGGTGCTCAACAGTAATTAATAGCTTTCCGACAGTCATGATTAGAACTGCGGCCACGTTTTCACGAGCGAAATATGTCTTTCCTTTCTTTGTTGCTGTCTTGTGCATTTTATTCGCAGATTTTGATTTTGGCTTATCATATTATTCACTCAATTTTTTTGACTTCCATTCCGTTTCTGGTAAATCTTTTCTTGGATATATTTTGTTGTTCTTTCTTTTGAGTTTCACTTTTCTTATTCAATATAACGGTGTATATCTGCGTATTCCTCCTCAGTCCTCTTTTTAATTCCATTTATACTATTATCTATGCCAACGTCACATTCTGAAATGTTTCTACAAATTACGTGTGTTTTTATATCCCTGGTTGAATGGATATCAAAACTCGTAATTCCTTGCTTCACTTTGTCTAATTCGCACGATGATTCAAACATTTGCGAATTAACATTGAAATTGATTTCCTTGCCATGTATGCATGATAATTCACTCGCACTTTGAGTTATATTACGTCGATCTTAGAACACCAACGCAAACCGATGAATATTCACGAATAATCTCAAATATAATAGTTTCACACTCTACTTCGGACAACATTAGTTGTGCCCATGCGCTCACAGTCAGCTGATATTGGGTCTCGTTCATTTGTATAACGAATTCATATGTTCTTCGAAATCAGTGGTAGTTTTTTCAATCTGATTATATTCACCATCCTATATCCTCCTTTCAGTAGTGTATACTTTCCGTGATGATATGCCGTTCAATTGGAAAATCCTCTTCGTGTATAAAAGCTTATTTGCACTTAAGTTCATATGCATGATATTATAAACATCGCGATCAGTTCATTCTGTTTTCTTTACTTACCAGCAGGCATCATGTTTGCTGATAGAATAAATCAGTAGAAACGTGGACTGTTTCAGTATAATTGCTAAAACTCATCTACAAGCAATCGCTCATCTCAAGCAGTGCTGTCGTGGGTTTGGCTATGTATGTGGCGCCATCATCATAACACAATTACGATCGCCGTGGTTGTGTTTAACATTTACGTTTCACTAACAGAAAGACATGTATTTCACTTTTGTGTTTGACAAAGAAATGCAATGCCAACGTACTTTAGTACGATATAAAAAGTGCTTCAATATAGGCTGAAGTGTGTCGAATGTTTTACTGAATAAATAATTGATAGTTTAATACGATAGATGTTTTGCGTTTGCTGTTGTACTTTGTCAAACCCGAGTAGGTAGCTCGTAATTTGTTTTGACTCACCAAATTCATGTACATTTTTGTTAACTAAATGAAGATAGTATATGAATCAGTATTTACCCCTCGGTTTTTTGACAAAATTCTTCCAAAACCTGATACCTAATTAGGGTACATGAAATTGTTCATCTTTTCGGATTGTATTCTGATTCTCATGCATCTGTTTCTCGTTTAACTAAAATGGTTTCGGTTTCTATTCCATATGTTTGCGTTTTAAGGTAAAAATTTTAGACGGTAACAATCTCGGTTGTTTTCTGTGTTGGCGCATGCTGCAAGGTAGTATATAAGTGTGTTCGGTGATCTAAAGTCATAATCAGGTTCACTGCATTTTCTGGCCATAACGAACCTTTTACCAAAGATGTTTTAGACAAAACAATCCCCACTTTTGTGAAGTTTCCAACTGTTGCATGACTAAATTTTGTGTATACAAAAATGAATCAAAATATTTCTTCACAAATGGATGACGACACAATTGCCGAATCTGCCGGTTAGGTACTACACTCGCAAAAATTCCACGTCTCATTTGAAGTCTGCCAGTTTTTGCAAAATGAAAAACCAGTTTGCTGAGCAGTTACCATTGAACGCTGTGACTTTGGTCGGCCGTCAACAGGCATGTAGGATTGTCATCAGCATTGAGGTGAAGACATGAAATGCACGAGTTTGTCTGTGCGCATTACTGGCTTACTGTAAGCGACTTCGCCAGATCCATGATGTGTTATGAACACAAACAGAAGATGGTGTGAAGGAGCAGCTGAATATGTGGACGTTTTAATTAGTTGTGTTACTGAAGTGTCATTTGCGAAGGGATTCAACTGCGTTGCCTCGCTATTGCGCTCTCAAATTCCTAGTTTTCGGTGCAGTGCCAGTCAAAATTGAGACAAATGTAGGTATTACGTTTCTTGTCTTGTATGCACAAGCATCTCTGTTACTCAAATTGTCCAACTATGTTTCTCGTACTAAATAACGCAAAATCAAAAACAAAGTGAGGATTTTACTCCAGTTTTCTCATACGTTTGATATCACTCGTAAGCTGGGTACGATGATTGCATCCAACTTGTTAAAGGGAAGCACTTCTTCACAGTGCTTTAAAGTACCAGCTAGACTCAATTTTTTGTAAGCAATGAAATGTTTTCTTGAAGTAAGGTGAACATCACTCACAAATGCCATTCCAATCTACCCCTTTAGAAAAAAGGTCCAGATCTGAGTCTCACAGTTTTTGTGTTTGGCCCCCATGTATGTAACCTTGCTGGTGCACTATAAGTGGACATTGTTTCATCTGTAACATAACTGCCAAACTTCATACCTACATTTATTTTCTGAGAACAATAAGTGATAACAGTAAAAGCTTACTACTGAACACTTCATCCTCCACTGTACTGATTACATGAATACAAATGTACACTACAAAACCATTGCTGACATAATCGTATTAACACTGAAACCACCAAATAGGCTTCGTTCATCTAACAGTTGTCATTTGTCTGATGAAATAATATTTACTCCTCAAGTTTCTACACATTTGTTTTGTTACCTCTACAGCATCATATTGTCAAATGAACAACAGTGCGGAATATACTTATGAATACGACTATTCATGAAATAATCCACAGTCTATCGATAAACGCATCAGCTCAAATAACAGCATTAACCACGGAAGTAAAATTTAAGACAACTGGGAATTAACGATTGTTTCACTCTGGAAAATGTTGCCAAAAATATAGGTTTCACCATAATTCAATAAATCACCAATGTACAAGCATCAAACACTTACACATGAGACATAAATAAACGCACAAACCCTAAAATTAGTAAGACATACGTCTGTCTTCCAATTACACCCTCCACTTAATGAGTTCAGAGATTCCTGCAGCCACAAAACGTTTGTTATCATCAGGTATTTTTACTCAACGCAGTGGGCGTTCATAAACCAAATAACATGGATCGGGGTTAATGCGGTTGACAGAGTTAACAATCGGCTACTTGATTTTGGGGTAGACTACAGAGGCGGGGTTCACAAATTTACCATGTTTTCATGAGGAACACTTCAGGTTCAGCCAATCCTCGTGGAAACAAACATATTCGCTACGCATTCCGTTTATACGCGACCTTTTAAAATGACGTCTGAGGGCAGCAGACATGTAATTCATGTTGAATGAACTCGTATAACTCATATATTCGGTATAACCTGACCTTCCTTTGCAAAATTTCATCATCGCATTTCCTTGAATTTTAAACCCGAACAATGAAACATGTTTCTAGTGCATTACTGAAAGTTGTGTGGAAAAACTACGCAACATTTTTAGCCCGCCTGTTATATGACCACATCAACTTCGTGTTCCTTGCCGAGACAGAAAAGCGTCGAGCCTTTGTGGTCATTCTGGGGCTTTACGCATTGTCGACACTCAGTCTATTGTGGTTATTTTTTTTTAAATTGAGCTTCATCTACTGATATCTCCTGGTCTTGGTGAAATAATAACCCCCAGATATCATCGTGTGTGGTTTCAGGAATATTAATATGCCCGGCGCCAAATTTGGTCCATGTTGTTAACACGGAGACGAATTCAGAAACCGAGTAACAAGAATGCTTCCCGAATAACGTGATATTCTGATTTACAAACCTCTATGAAAAGCAAACCACAAATTCGTCATAGAAACAATGTCGTGTCCGTGGATTTCGTCTGATGGAATCACGATACGACAAGTTACGCACCTAAGCTTATGTGCTATCAACGTTTAACTAAAATGTAAAGTGTCAGTTTTGTGACAACGTTATGCATATGCTCATCAGCAAAAAAACTGATTGCTAATCTTTCAAATCAAAACCATCAGAGTAGTTGATGGAACGGTCGAACGTTAATCACCCCGCATGCCCACATAAGTAAGCTGTTGAATCCTTGCAAACAAGGTCAATCGTAATTAAACTTTATTTTCACTGTACTATACTGAACAGAATGATAAGAAAACTAACGAAAACGGAAAACGCGCGTCAGCCTTTTAAATTATACGGACTTGTAATATGATTACTGGCGTCGATAGGATTTTCAGATTGTTCTGGTTTTGAATAGGCTATTCTAGAGACAGTTGTGGGTAACCATAATATATCGATCACTAAGTAATACGATCAACTTGTGAGGAAGGCTGTTGAAAATTATTTGAGCCAGTCACCAAAAAGCGGAGCCTTTGGAATATGTGCGACACGGCCGAATGAACCACCAAGTGTGTAGTAATGATGCCAACACATTATTACAGTGATCTGATCTTAATAAAAACACATCCCCTAAGTTGCATCGTGTGTGATTTCAGGAATATTAATATGCCTGGCGTCCATTTTGGTTTAGATTATTAACATGAAGACGAATTCAGGAACCGACTAACAAGGATGCTTCCCGAATAATGTGATATTTTGATTAACCAACCTTTAGGGAAGTCATACCACAAGTTCGTTATAGAAACAATGTGTCGCTTGTGTATTTCGTCCGACGATACGACACTTTACGCACATAAGTTGACCTACTGTCAATGCGTAACCGAAATTGGAAGCGTCAGTTCTGTGACGAAATGATCTACCTGCTCATCAGCAACTAACTGATTGCTAGTCCTTCAAATCAAAACTATCGGACTGGTCGTTAAAACGGTGGCCCACGAGGTAAGCAGTGTACACATTTGGAATAAAAGTCAATCAAAACTATACCTTATTTTTACTGAATTATACCAAACACAATGGTAGAAAATCTAACAGAAACCAAATGCCCGGCTTAATATTTTGGAGCGTATGGACTTTAAGGATGATGACTGGCGCAGATAGGATTGCTGAATTGTTCTGGTTTTGAATAAACTATTTTAGAGGCAGTTGTGGGTAACCATAATATATCAGTCACTCATTAATACGATCAACCTGTGAGCAAGGCTTTTAAAACTTGTTTGAGCCGATCACCGAAAAGCGGAGCCTTTGGAATATGTGCTACACGGCTGAATGAACCACAACATTTGCAGTAATGACGCCAACCCATTATTACAGTGTCTTTCCAAATTACGCATATGCATCATTTGAAATTTGTATATTCTTTCTTCAAAAAGATGGGATGCAACGGAGACATTTGTCGAGTAACGAAAGACAATGAGAATTTACAGTGAGCTGAGGAATTCTGTTATGGAATAGATGGAGTACTTAAAACTTGACCGGAAGATATGCCATATAAGATGGTCTGTTCATTTACGCCAACAGCATTTCATGACAAGCAAACCGTGTCACAATAATGAGCATCATCATATGTGATAGCTTTCAAACGAGTCTCTCTAGAACACGTTCTGATTTAATACAATCAGGTTGTTATTTTATAAATCTTTCCTGTCTGCCGTTTTTGCAACTGCAACACAATTGATGCTGTTGCTTTGAGAACAGCTGGTCGACTGTTCAAGTTACCCGGAATACGCGGATTATCGAGAGTAAAGAAGTATGAAACTAGTAAATGATCTGAACAAGGATAACTTAAAAACTTACCTTGGTGCAGTTCTTCTACATTTGGTGCGTGTACAAATAAGGAAGTTGTGAATTCTTCATAAAATTGGAGACTATAATGAAGACTGTTATATTTACATGTGAAATAACTGCAAATGTGCGATTTCTGGCTGTCTCAACAAAGACAAGTATAGTACAGTTTGGTGGCTCTGAGCAAATTCATCTTGTAGCTAAGTGAATTACCCGGACTTCACGGATTTTATAGAACGCTGACGAAGTCTGCCTGGTTAGCATCTTGTATTGGAGAGTGGTGGTTCATGCACGTTTCGCAAATAATCACTGGAATACCCTAATTTCAGTTGATACCCTGAAACCAGTTACATTCTGGTTCACATTCATCTGTTACAATTTACCATAGAACAAAACGGGATCACAATACTACACTTATCAGGTCGAACAGAGTAGCTGAATATCATGGAAATCGTTGGATGAATAACAAATATATACAGGTTACAAATAAAATAATGAAGTCAAACAAATTTTACACCAACTTGATCTTGTTATCCGTTGAAAGTTTATTTGACAAGCATAATTAGAAAGAAGCACTGAATTGTTCAATTGCAATCAATTCAAGTATTTTGTGAACTTTAGATACTGAACAATTTCCAAGTCACTTTGAACGACGACACCGTGGATACAAATTCATCTATGGTGACTCCAATTCACCGTACGGTATTGGAATATGTCTAGGGAATGTTTAGAAATTAAGTACTTGTTACGTGCTTGCTATTTGATAAAACACTCAGGCCTCCAGTTTCCATATTCAGTAACTGTTGATAGTCACCAACTCTCCACTTTTACACAGTTCGATGTCTTTATCCGTCAGCGTATAACTACAAAGCAGTTGTGTTTAACGGGTGCTATGTGAAGATTATGAGGAAGTAGCATCCAGACCAATTAAAAAATATACAACCCACAATATTTCTCACTGACTAAGTGCGAGTTACTTGTAAGCAAGTGAACTACGCATTGCGTCTTCGACCAGTGAAATCTGAGTTCTTTTCACAGGAGTCTGTGTTATAAAACGACATACAATATGTGCAGTCCACTTTCTTCATTCATATGAAAGTCTATTCTTAAACCACCGATAGGACCGATGATATTGTTTATGCCCGAACTATGTATTATTCATACTGTGAGCGGTGCCAATATCATAACCAACCCCCTGTTAAATCACACTGACGAAGTTCCATCGACGAAACTGACATTGCATCAGCCATAACTTCCGGTACACGTAGATAAACTTCATTCAGTGTGTGAGATGTGTAGGTACTTTGAGGATAAGGCGTGAAAACATCAAGCACGTTTTTTTCCAAGTTATGTCCAACCGTCTGCTGAAGTCAACTGATGCAAACTCTTATATTCAGTCTGATCCATCTTTTTGTCAATGAGAGCATATAGTGTAAAACACTTACTTGCACTAGTCATTTCATCCACTAATTGTTGGTGAACGTTTGTGGGTTGAACATAAAATCAACAATTTATTGGAATGTCAGTTATAAAATCCACAGTGAAGAACATGAGAAAATCGTCCAAAAATTACAAGCGTTGCAATCTAATTTCGACGAAACCGACGATTTGAAAGAAAGTGATAAAACAGTTCGAGGCTATTATTACATAAATAATATATGCTCATAGTTCAGCGAAATCTTGACAAATTGATTCTCCCTGTTAATATAACTGACCCTAAGCTAATTGCCATCAAACCGTGATATGAACAAAAGTTCATGTGTTGATCGCTTTGGCAGTAGCCTTCTGTGTAGGTAAACTATTGGATAGTAAAAACGTATCTGGTTACATCATAATCAGATATTTAATTGTTCGTGGTAAGCGTAATGCTTTATCAGTCAACATCACCTGTGGCGTGCTGGTATCTACCGAAGCAGACATGTCTTCCATATATACGAAACGTTAGAATGTGCAAAATTATCTAAATTGTTAGAAGATGGTTGTACTCAGACGGTAGATTAGGGCTTATTGATAGCTCACGATATTCAACCAACTTCTACTTCGTTTGAGCTAATCAAGTAGAGGTCGGAAGGTTTATCAGAACGGTCATAAGTGGTCGGCATTATCTTCGTCGATGAGTACACATAAAGTGGACCGATGTGTACGGCACAGCTGTTTCCTGAGCACATTTTGAAAAGTTTGGGATGTCCAGTAATAGGTCGACCAACAGCGAGGTTCAATCTCAGATGTTCAGGTCAGGTGCTCCGAGCGCCAGCTTGGCGCTTACAGGACTGGGCTTTATTTACGGAGACCAACAAGAGATAGTTGGAACCAAGGTGTGAGCCACTAGTAAATAGTCATTAAGTATGCGAGCACTCTGTGGTTTGCATATACCAGAATAACAAATATGCTTCTCAACAATCATCAGTTTATTTCCTTCATTATATATGGCAGCATGCAGCAATATCTCTCTTACTGAGTGAAATTGTTTTCATGTTTTCGGTTTATTCATCTTTACAAGCGCGATGAACGGTCACTCGAACAACTGTACCGTCTGATCAGACTTAGGGACGTTTATGTAAATGTGCACGAGATTGACTGTGTTTTAGTTCACACCGGCACATAAAAGGTATTTTGAAATTTAAAACTATTGTGAAGTATACTTTATTATAATACAAAATATAAAACATGCATGATGCATTTTATACAAATACGAACCAAATATGTTTCACGTCCACATTGAACGTGTCGACTATCTCTTATTCCTCATATAGACTTGAATTAAACTGCAGCAACAACAAATCGTTTGTAGGATACTCAAACCAAATAAGTTGATTTATTCGAATAAGCCGCTGTCTTCACTGACTAATCGGTCTAGTTGGAACAAACAATTAAACAAAACAACCAACAAGAAAGGTGAAAGCCATGAGACTGATAACTGCATCATCTTCCTACCACTTCTTGTTCAATAAACAACATAAAATCGCAAAACTCCAGGTTGTTATGTGTCACCCGGAACAGTTGCGCAACTTTCACTGAGAAGAGGAGTAATATTTCTAAACCCATTACAAAAGAACTGATGATGTTTAGTCGAAAGATAGTGAGACATGAAGTCATACACACAGTCAACAAACCAAACACTATTTTGATAAAACTATGTTTGTAAGGCGGCTTAGAACGAACTACTTTGAGATTCGCACTCGTGAAATCAAACATCGGTTACCATACAAGTATATAATTCAACGTTTGCGCTGGACGAATCAGTGGAATCAGGTCACGATTAATGAAGAAGCAGCAAGCAAGCCTTTTACATACAAGATAAGATCGATACAAGAGTTACACTCATAAAGAACATAGTTGATATTGGCCAGTAGCAGAAATTCTAAACCGGAACTAAGCAGATCGGAAGGACCTCGCTGGAAACATCTTAGGGTAAGCAAAAGGTGAGTAATGATACCAGTTAGCGGCATTAGTAAACGGTTTGCCTCAACCATAATCGTATGCCAAATAAGGATACATATGAATGTGCAGCATTTCGAATTCCACACTTTGGTTGTTTACTATACAGTTTTGTATACTGCGCACAGAACGATGACCAATTCACTAGCAACGCTGTTTGTCGTATCACATAATTAGGCTTGACAAAGCACTTTCTTCAGGTGAATGGTATTCACTGAGGTAGTAGAGAGTGTGTTGATCAAGCGGTTAAAAGCATTCCAATTCAAAAAAATAATTCAATCTGAAAATTTATCGTTGAGGTGGTCACATGCTTCAGGTAATGCAATTTCACCAGTACAAACGTTGTGTAGTCAACGTTTGCGTAATGAGATCACCGCTACACGGGTAGCTCACATATATAACAATGCCAATCATGCAATTGACTTGGCGAGAACATTATTTCGAAGTTCACAAATTTCAGAAGTAAGTTTGTGGAAACCGATAAATACACCGTAAAATCTTCTGAATTATTCATCATTCAGCGCTTTTAAAGCTAAAGTGAAGTAAAAATCGTTTATTAATATCGGCTCAACTAGTCTATTGTCGTTCAACATGTTAAAACTAGTTTGTTTTCATATTTCCTACAGTGTGATTAATCGTATTTTCTACAGTCCCCTTATGTCCAATTTGTTCGCTGGCAGTATATGGATTAAGCGTAGTTCCGATTCAGCCCAGTTTACAGATATCGTGACATTCGCCCCCTAAACTTCCAGGGAAACATGTAATGCGTGAGCGAATTCACAAAGTGAATCTCGAATACATTGATTCAACGAAGTTACTAAATATTTTATCAACTTTGGTCAAAACGTGCACCCGATTGATAAACTCATTAGGGGCGGGAGAATATATTCGAACTAATTGAAATTATATTATACGCAAGCAGTTGAAGAGAATATGTGATAAAGACTGGCAAAATGGGAGACAAAACAGAGCGTAAACTATAAGTGTAATGGACCACACCCACAAATGAAAAATCAAAAAAACTTCGCACAAACGCAATTAAAAAATTGAATAACATGACACAAACCACAAGACAATCACTGATAATCGGACATCACTAAAATAAATCAACTTTGATTAAAAGATTTCCCATAAAGAGGGCATCATTAGATTGAGAGAAGGGGCACAGTTCCGGCACGTAAATAACGGTCGATAAAAACGCTTTTAAAAGAAATGAAGCAAATGGCAGAATATATTTGAGCCGATTATGAATGAATTAGGATTTAAGGAAATGAAAATAAGAGATGAAGTATCAGTCTGTGTAGTTATATAGAATGAGAATCAACATCTAAAAATGAGGATCTCATTAGTCATTCCAAATTCTCCAACATACTCATCTGTACTAGATATCAAACTACCGAGTGCATTGGACAGCTCCTCTGACAACTGCTCCTCTGCCATTTTCTTCTAATGTTGAGTAGTTTCCTTTTGTTTGCTCACTACGTGCAACATCATCGAACTCACACATACTTAGTTTGTGTGAATTCCGTTCTACATCTCGGATCCCCAGGTTTACTCGGGTGCCATAATGCTAGTTCAGGCTTCCCTATAATTAGGAGAAGTCGGCTAAGCAGATCAATATATATATATATATATGTATTTTGCAAAGTTTAAACCAAATGGACAACGTTCTTTTATTTGGTCGACGCACAACAAGGTTTTGCAATCTTCGATCAGCTCTCTAGTCACAACCACCTTGCAGATTGAAATATATTGTTTCACGGACTTGAGGATTCATGCTGATTCATATTAGTTAGACCGGGTCACGATGAAGAGAGTAAAAGCGTGATCTTATGATTTGTAGTCTCTCTTCACCGACCACCCATTCTAGAGGCTATTGGTTTTGTGTCATCCGATTAGTATTTAATAATATCCTCCCACGGAAGCCAACTTATTGAGAATCATCTCATTCCTAATGCTCCACGCTACTCCCAGTTCCAACTTCTCAAACCCGTCATCATTAATCAAGGACCAGGGGCATAATGAACAATTTGAGCTGGATTTCATTGACGCTCATTCAATGCCAGTGTAGCAGACAGAGTTGAAGCTGATGAAAGTGTACCACTTCCGAAAAGTTTTATCACACGAGTGATGGAAAGCCAGCTTGACCTGGACAGTGGGTGCATTTTAATCACATGAACAGTAAGTGTATGCTGAATCCACACATCCGATTGCGTTGATAACGAGCTAGACATGCTAAGGGATGAACAGGAAGTAGACGGATATTTGGAAACTTCCACCGAACATTATAAAGAACCGAGCTTCGAAAAAGTTAAGAATGATGGAGTAGCTGGAAAATTATTTTGTACAATATACTGCATTTCAAATGTGATTTTACGAGGATGCCATCAATTATGCGCACTGTTCCTCCGTTGAAGCAGATTTAAAATGTTGAGAACTGCGAGTCCTGGAGGTTACAAGCAGGTGACTACTTTCTTCAATGACAAGGAGTCAACCTGTTGGAACCAAAGCTTACAGGATATGGTTGTTTTCAAGCAACGACGAAAATTTTCAACAAAAACGGATAAACACATATTTGACCGCAAGAATGAATATGCAGATAGCTTTCGGAATGAATCATACAGGTCGACGGATTTGAAAAAACGTTTCGCCAGCAGACCAAAATATGAATCTGATCGACCATTCACCGTCAGAGTAAAACATTCCTGTCTGCTGTTCTTGCAACTACAACATAATTAATGCTGTTGCTGTAAGGACGGTTGATCAGCTATTCAAGATACCTGGAATACGCTTATCATCTATATTAAGCAAATATAAAACTAGGAACTGATCTGAAGAAGGGTAACTGAAAACCATACCTTGGTATAATTCTTCTATATTTGGTACGTGTACGAAGAGAGAAACTGATAATTCGTCATAAAATTTGACACTATAAAGAAGACTACGATACTCACATCTGAAATAACTGCACATATGCGACTTATGACTGTCTGCTAAATACCCAGTTGAATCTCACTTATCAGTTAAGACGAACAGAGAACAATTTATTGGTACTGTGCGAAATCACTTCCCAAATGTGGCGCCATCATCATAACACAATTACGATCGCCGTGGTTGTGTTTAACATTTACGTTTCACTAACAGAAAGACATGTATTTCACTTTTGTGTTTGACAAAGAAATGCAGCGCAGATAAATTTCAGGAAAGGTATTAAGAATGCTTCAATATAGGCTGAAACATGTCAAATAGTTTACTGGATAAGAAAGTAGTGTTTCAATCTGATAAATGCTTTGCAACTGATGTAATTTTCCGAATCCGTGCAAATAACTCGGGATTTTTATACTTACCAAACGTTTGCACAGCGTTTTCAACTGAAGAATGATAGTATATGAGTTGGTAATTACACCACAGTTTTCGAAAAATCGTTCCATAAACTGTTAAATATCTGGAAAATCTTCATGTTTATGGAATGTATTCTAATCCTCGTGTATCTGTTTTTCGTTTAACTTAAATGATTCCGCTTTCTGTTTCTTATGTTTGCGTCTCAATGGAACATTTTTTGACAGTAAATATATCGGTTGTTTTCAACTAGTTAATAGATGTTGCCGTCTGTGTTGGTACATTCTGTAAGTAATTGTTTAGTTGATCAGAAGCCATAATCAAGTTTACTGTCATTTTTGGTCATAAGGAGCATTTTGGCAACGATGTGTCAGACAAAACAATTCCCACATTCTGTAGTTTCCAACTGTTGCATGATTACATTTTTACACAAAAGTGAACCAAAATATTTTTTCACAAATGGATGACATCACATTTGCCGAATCTGCCAGTGAAGCTTTTTCGTCGCAACAATTTCACGGCTTATGTAACGTCCGTCATTTCTTGCAAAATGAAAAACCAGTTTGCTTAGCAATTACGAATGAACGTTTTGACTTCAGTTAGCCGTCGATAAGAATGTGGAATTGTCATCAGCATGGAAAGGGTGACATGAAATGCACGATTTTGTATGTGTTATTTAGTGGCTTACTGTAAGCAACCGTCTATTTCACCAGCTATCTTCGTCAAATCCATGATACATTGTTAACACAGATAAAAGACGATATGAAGGAGCTGCCGATTACGTGGACGGTCTGATTGGTTGTGTTTTTGAAGCGTGATTTGCAAAAGGACTCAGCTGCGTTGTGCTGTTATTCCGAATTCAAATTAAAAACTTTCCGTTGCAGTACTACTTCAAATTGTGACACATGATTAGGCATTACATTTCTTGTCATGTATCCACAAACATCCCAGTTACTAAAAATGGTCAACTCTGTTTGTCATACCGAACAGGGCAAAATCAACAATAAATGAAGTAGTTTATTCCAGCATGTCTCATTCACTCCACTTTTTCCGTAATCTGGATGTGGTGATTCTATCTAACTTGATCAAGAGAGGCACTTTCTTCAAAATGCTTGGAAGTACGAGCTAGACTCAACCGTGGTGAGCAATAAAAGTTTGGTCGACGTAAGTTGAACATCACCCATGAAGGCCATTCTAGTCAGCCCCATCCGAAAAAAAACACTGGACTTGAGTCTCACTGTTGTTAGTCTTTGGCCCCCTGATATGGAACCTTTTTGGTGTATTAAAAGTGAACGCTGTTTTATCTCTAACATAACATTACCAAACTTCATGTCTGAATTTATTTTTTGTAAAAAGTAAGTAACAACATTTGAAGCTTACTGTTTAACATTTTAACATGCACTGAAATGATAACATGAATACAAATGTACATTGCAAACGTGCTGCTGGCATACTCGTATTAACACTGGAAAAATCCAATGAGCTTCATTAATTCAACAGTTGTCATTCGATTGATGAAATATTATTTATTCATCAAGGTTCTACAACTTTGTTCTGTTACAGCTACAGCATCATATTTTCAAGTGAACAACATCGAGGAACACTTTCGAGGCCAAAAATTTAAGTATAAACCCTAACATTAGTGAGACACACGTCTGTCTTCCAATTATACCCTCCACTTGATGAGTCCAGAGATTCCTGCAGCCAAAAACGTTTTGTTATCATCAGGTATTTTTACTCAACACAGTGGGCGTTCATAAGCCAGTGAATATGGATAGATGTTAATGAGGTTGACAGAGTTAACAATCGGCTACTTGATTTTGGGGTAGACTACAGAGGCGGGAGTCACAAATTTACGACTTTTGCATGAGGACCACTTTAGGTTCAGCCAATCCTTGCGAATTCAAACACATTCGTTACGCATTCCGTTTATACGCGACCTTTTAAAATGACGTCTGAGGGCAGCAGACATGTAATTCATGTTGCATCGATTCGTAGAACTCATATATTCGGTATAACCTGACCTTCCTTTGCAAAATGTCATCTTCGCATTTCCTTGACTTTTAAACCCGAACAATGAAACATGTTTCTAGTGCATTACTGGAAGTTGTGTCGGAAAACTACGCAACTTTCTCAGCAAGCCCACTACATAACCACGTCAACTTCGTGTTCTTTGCTGAGACAGATAATCGTCGAGCCTTTGTGGTCATTCTGAGGCTTTACGCATTGTTGACACTCAGTCTATTGTGGTCTTTTTTAAATTGAGCTTCATCTACCGATAATTTCTGATCTCAATAAAAACACAGTCCCTAAGTAGCATCGTGTGTGATTTCAAGGATATTAATATACCTGGAGTCCATTTTGGTTTAGATTATTAACATGAAGACGAATTCAGAAACCGACTAACAAGAATGCTTCTCGAATAATGTGATGTTTTGATTAACCAGATTGATAAGTAATCTGTTTAAAAATTAATTATTTGTTACGTGCTTGCTATATCCGATAGCACTTAGGCCTCCAGTTTCCATATTCAGTAACTGTTTATAGTTACCAACTCTCCACTTCTCCACATTTCGATATATTTATCCGTCAGCGTACAACTACACAGCAGTTGTGTTTAACGGGTGCTATGCGAAGATTACGATGAAGTTGCATGCAGACCAATCAAAACATATACCACCCAAAATATTTCTCACTGACTAAGTGCGAGTTACTTGTTAGTAGGTGAACTACAGATTGCGTCTTTGACCAATGAAATCAAAGTTCTTTCAACAGGAGTCTGTGTTAGAAAATGACACAACATTTGCAGTCCACTTTCTTCATTCAGATGACAATCCATTGTTCAAATGTTTTATACATACTGTGAGTGGTGCCAATATAATAGCCGACACAGTTAGATGTCACTGACGAATTTCCATCGATGAAATTGACACTGCAATAACCATCACTTCCGTTACACGTAGATGAACGTCATTTAGTGCGAGAGATGTGTAGGTACTTTGAGAATCGGAGGTGAACACATTAAACACGTTTTCCTTCAAGTTGTGACAAGTCCTTCGCTAAGATCCACTGATGCAAACTCTTATATTCAGTCTAATGCATCATTTTGTCATTGAGAGTATGTAGTGTAAAATACTCACTTGTACTAGCCGTTCCATCCACTAATTTTTGGTGAACATTTGTGGATTGAACATATAATCAACAATTTGTTGGAATGTCAGTTATAAAAACCACAGTGGTGAACATGTGAAATTTGTCCGATAATTGCAGTCTCGTTATGAAGTAACCTACAGCTTGTAAAAAAATCTGATAAAACAGTTCCAGGCTATTATTACATAAATTATATCCGCTCATTATTCAGCAAAATCCTGACAAATTGATTCTTCCCGTTGAAATAACCAACTCTCAGTTAATTGATATCAATCGATGATATGAACGGATGGTTACAATTTGGTCAATTTGGTAGAAGCCTCTTGTGTAGGTAAAATATTGGGGGGTAGAAAAAATGTGGTTACAACACAACCAGATATTTGATTATTCCTGGAGACCTAAATGTCTGATTTCCCAAAATTACGTGTGACATGCTGGTATCTTCTACATACACTGAACGGCAGAATAAGCACATACCATCGAGACTGTTAGAAAATGGTTTCATTCAGGTCGCAAACTAAGGCTTATTGATAGCTCATGATTTTCGACCAACTGCTACTTTGTTTGGACTCACCAGGTAGAAGTAGTTCGATCAAACACTTAACTGAAGCCCGTATACATTTGTTCACCGTAACAATGAGACAACTTATGGCAGGTTGCGTAGTCACTTCAGAATGGCAATCGGAAGTTAGACTGCATTCTTCCAGTGTATAAGAGTGTAGACAAGTTAAAAGTCGGTGGTATTCACTGCGTCAAAATGACGTCAATAGGTCTGGTTCGCAAACGCATAAAAATATCAACTTCTAGGGCTCCAAATGTGACCGCTAAGCCCGTTCACGTTAGGCAAAGCCGTCGACACCCCTCGAATAACCCGGATCACTTCTTTTATCAAAGTATCCAATACGAAGTGCTCTAATTAAGATTGGTTGTCCCTTTCGGTTAGCTGAACCAATCACGTTACTACCGTCACGTCCAAGATTCTGACGTGGATATTCTAATGCAACGAGATGATTTGCACTTGCATGTAATGGAAAATCTTGTGCCTAAAATGGAAACAGATGTTTAAGAAGGTATAGACTGCGCATACAATTATTGGCTATGCTCAGGCAGGACGTTGAGTAGATGTTACGTCACACAGTCAGGGGCAAATAGTTGTGTGGTTTGATTGGAAGTAATTGATCTGTGGCCACGGAAGCTGCAAGGACTAAACAAATTTCTTTCGAGAATACAGGTTACGGTCGCGTAATCTAATAGCAATCGATCCGGCGATAGTCAAAATGCGCTGTGAGGGTTTACATGCAGTATGCAAAATTTCTGTAAGCTATTTCAAGAAGTTCAAACGAAGAATATCGGCCGTAGCGATATAGATTGACGTTTGATCGCGTATTCGACTGGTAGTTCAATCACACAAACCTTAATATGCTGAAACGGACTAGACATAATCGACAACCGAATGTCTGTTCTTATCGACTTATCGAATTCGCGATTGTTAGTGTTTGCTTCACTTAAACCCAAGGAGTTTTATTTCTCACCTTTGTGCTTGAATACTGGTTTTAAGCCCGTGTAACAAACGTGTAAGTACTGACAAATATTATGGCAGGGATGACCATTTGCAACCGACAAAACCGAGAAAAATCTGGACTCTGGGCAAACCGGAACTGGCGAGAGAACCAGAATGCCTAAACGGGACTTCTTGGATCAGTTTGGGGAGCATTGCATCGCCCCTTGACACGGTGTTACTGACGGTGACTTGATTTGACAGTTTTGTAGTTAGGTCCCTTTTAAGCTAAAAATGTATGGGTCTGAAGAACAACTATGCGAAAAAGTTGGCAGGTAGAATATTTTCGCGGTAGAATCACTCACCAAATTTTGTTTCTAAATTACAGAAGAAACCAATTGCATGATGTCAAGGGGAAATATTTGTATGACAAAACAGATGGTATAATGAATATATCACCGCGTTTCACCAATTGCCACAGAGTCAATAATGACACTTATTTCACCTGTCTCGAACTAATTGTGTTTCTTACGGTTAACTTTATTGACGGCTGTATAGTCACCTCCTATAATGTGACACTCAAAACCATTGGATAATTTTCGTGAGTGATGCTGAATCTCAGTCAGAACTCACAAGGAACCTTTGAAAGCCGAAATCAATGAACCCGGTCACGTAAAATAAACGCACCATTCAAATGATCCAACATGGCAAAAACCGGGCTAGTGCATTTTCACAAAATATATTAGATGAACGGTCTGTTAGAATGTGATAGGTTCGATTTGATGGAAGTTGTGATCAATCTACTCCAATTAAATACCGACCCATATCTCGACAAATGTACTATTACTGCACAAGTTTGTTGAGTTCTGTAATTGAAACGTGACTGAGAGATATAGATAAAAGTACGTTCGATCAGAGTGTGAAATCTTTGAACAAAAGAGTATGTTTTTTATTTTGCTACAAAGTTATTGCGTGTGATTATGTCTAATCCTCAATAACATAAGCATAAATTTGGAAACTGCAAGTAGAGGTAAAGTCAATTGTAGCGAGGCAACACCGTAAATGAAACAGTACAACTTTTTGTGTGCGGATGGGCTGAGTGTTGACACTGAACTTGCAAACATCCAATTCAGTTAACATTTCAGATTGTGCTCAAACCGTCGTGTTAATTTATGAAATTAGTTAAATTGTTTAGTTGTTCCAAGGATTTGAAATGCGATCTTAAATGAAGTGTTACATATCGGCAAATTTTTCATTGCGTTTGATGGAGTACCGGCGATTCTTATTACCAGTTTGCAGTTGTACTGCGGCTTACGTCTACCTAGTCAGCGTATCTTCAAAAATGGTCGAGCATTTTAACCAGGGTGAATGTTAGAGAAACAAACGTCTTTAGGTACAGTGGACAGACAAATGAAATGGTCCGATTTTACTAACAGAACTGGAATCAAAAACTAAAATAAAACTGGTCATTAACATTATCACGAATCATCACTGTTTGAGGTATTTCCAAGTAGAAACTCACTTTTTGGGTTACACATTGCGCTTGGAATAAGCACTGCAAGCCCTAACATCAGCAAACACCAAATCTTCATTTTCAGAAGGCCTCAGGTTGACAACACTATGGGTGTACAATGTCGGTGATGTTTATATGTCAGCACTTCCACCGAGAACTGGAAGCCACACTGATCGCAATACTCTGAACGCCAAATAACATTCACTTTTAAACTGACAAAGTACAAAGGTTCAATGTGACAAGCAAATGATAGGCTGAAGGGGACGCTTTTATTACTTTGACATATCTGTTGCTTCTATAATCGGACCAACGTTCAGAACACTATTGAGATGTGAGTGCACATAACCCAGACAACCACCCAGCTAAATGTTACACCCAAATATCAAAATTGGAAGATTGAACACAACTCAATAAGTTGGCCCAGCGAAGGTCATTTGAAAGCAACTGGTTCCATGTACCTGAAAGATTGGAAAGTAAAAGGCGTATAACATAAATTTGAAGATCCGATCAAAAGTTAACATCCAAAATATATCTCCGATATTGGGTGGCAGGCAGTCGATACCGCATCTAGTATTCTCTAGTCGATAACCCCGAGATTAGAACTTCCTAGACAGGTCGAAATCTCCAATCTCATTAAACCTGCTGAGCGATATTTTAGATTACTGATGAGTAGTCGGGGATTTGGTTTATTTTAATTTGTGGGTGATGTTCAACTCGAAATTAACCAAATCCCCGACTATTCATCAGAAATCTAAAATATCGCCTAGCAGGTTTAATGAGATTGGAGATCTCGACCTGTCTAGGAAGTCCTAGTCACGGGGTTATCGATTGGAGTTAACAGACGATAACTCTGTCTCAATTTCGAGACGATCGGGCAACCTGATCATTACTCACAAGCGAAAGTGGTTGAGTGTTCACATATGATAATTCGATCGTGCCTAACCTGAGGTCAATAGCGCAGTGGTAAACAAGGTTGCCTCATGAACAGCATGTCCGTGGTTTAAGTCTCGGTAGTGGCGATGATATGCACAACTGACGAGCTCTAATGAGAGCGAAACTCGAGTATAGTATTCTGTTTGTTATCATGAGAAATTCAAATTATAATAGGTTAACGATAAGGTGTATGGTTCGAGGATCATATCTAGCTACCAATGTCGATTACTCCCTGTCGTAACGGTGATGAACGGACATACGATACATGCTACTCTGGATGTCTTACGGGCAAGCACATTATGAACTGAGAAACGGACATAATTGGGAAACGCTGAGTTTTACGCGAAGTAAGGTTGGCTTTTCCTTAACTGTTGCTCAATGAAAATTGCTACTGATATATACTTTTAATACTTGCTTTTGAACTGAACTTCACTAACAATCGCTCACAAATTCCTCATTTCCATTAACGTCTCACATACTCCTTCTGAAAAGAAGCATTATTCTGAAGTTCCAATATTTCTCCAGCTAGTCGGTTGTGCTGTTCTTGTCATAACCATATGAGGCTATCACATTATGCACGACTAAATTATCACGTGCCAAATTTCATCCACACTCGCTTGTTAACAACAATGAGAGAAGTTTGGTCTCAGTGAATGTTGTCAGTCTAACTTTCTTGCGATCCTTCAGTCTCGCTCTTGTGTACACAACTCAGTCGTTGCTGCCATGGGTGTGATGAATATATTCAGACTAATTCACAATTGGTGGTTGATGAAAAATGCTAGCACAGAGCAATACATTACAAATAGAAGTTATTCCGCTTTTCATTTTTGTATTGATATATATTCGTTGCTTGAGCTTTTAAGGTTGTATTCAAGCCTGCATTACAACAGCTTTGACCTGTTCTGTCCGTTCGCCTGACACCATTTGTTTCAGTCACATGTCATTTCTATCGCACTTGAACAATCTCGTTCACTGATGACACTCGAATTCACATGGTTGCAGTAATCTTCCAGCTTTCGTCTGTGACTGTTCACTGAACCCATTTTCGACATTTCAAAACATATCCATTATATCGCATCTCCATCATGTTATTACGTAGCACTATTCCCAAGATATAAACGGAAATAACCGGAAATTTTACGTCTAGGGTTGATCAAATTAGCATTTCAACCACAGATTTTTAGTTATTGGTCACCTTCCTGATAGGAATGTCTCAAACATGTCTTCGTTAGATAATGTTCGCATGACTAAAATATCAGGTGGATATTTAACTGCAACCCATCTCTCTCATTTGTAGAAAGCGAGCTGTAGGAGACAAACAATCTGACCTTAAACACAATCTGCACAACTGTGTGGTTTTTTAATACCATACATTTTTAAGATATGTGTGAAACGAACGCTGTTGTTTTTTTACTGAAAATTACACCTGTACAGAACAACTGAAGGACACCATTTTCCATTGTTTGTGTACGTTCCAATCCGCTGAGAGGCAGAGTGGATAAACCGTGAATGGACTACACTTAAGTCTACGAATACTTGGGGATTTATGAAAGTCTAGCATGAAAGGCTACCATAACATTTTGAGGGTGAATATTTTTTTCGTGGTCAGAATAACCCGTTAGTTGTACCTCAGTGTTAACTACGGAGGTGACCGTAGGGATAAAATTGCAAATAACTGTACTATCATTTTCACACTAACTAGAATCCAAATAGCAGATGAATAGAGGATACTGTGAACAACTCCAGTTTCCATTCCATCGTATGAATGTAGTAGAGCTTCATACCTCTGACACTTCTGAAGTAATCCAAAAGCATTTGGTTTTTGAAAATAAGGAATTTGATATTTCCCTTTGCATAACAAGGTTGCATACGCAGAATCCTTAAACATATTGTAAGGCAACATACGCATTTGTATAGGTGTAGGAGAGTCTGATTACTGAGAAATTTTTCAAAACTTGGCAACTCGGGTTATTACCAAAATGTGTGTTTTCTTGACAATTGGGTCCACGAAGCATCACAACACCACAATCATCATCACCGGTATCATCACCATCTTCATAACAGGCATGAGCCTCACCTAATGGTATTGTGGTTTGGGTTCCTGCACACCTCAACACTTGCGCATAATATCCTAGAGGGAGAAACATTAATAAAGAGATTATCTACTACAAATGAAAACAAATTGAATTATTATTCGGGTTTGGAGAAAGGGTGAACAGGTGCAAGGCTACAACTCGTCCGACGGGTAAAATTTGCTCTCCTACGGTTTTAGATGAGACCCACCTGTGAAAATGTAAGGATTTGACTGGATTCTAACCAGCAACAGAAACAAAATGCCTGAACGCAGCAAATGCTCTACCAACTGAGCTACGAAGACACTCCAGACGTTCGGAAATCTGACATTTGGACCTAATTACCCGCTCGTCCCAATGCCTCATATAGAATCCACCAAATGATTTAGGGGATCGACTGTTCCGGCAGGATTTCCCGAACAGTTCACACTGGAATCGAAAAGCGCTACTGTTAGCCGGTTGCTTCTTTAATCGTCTAGACGATGTTTTTCGTGAAAATCCACCGAGATGCGCCCTACCTAGGGGTTGCGAACATTGCACTACAAAGTCCGCTCCCGTAAGTCGAATAACCTACTGTTGCACCACAGACCAGAATCGGTGGGCTGTAAATGGACGTATGTACGGCTCGACGTCGAATCACGTGACTGGTGACCTGGACGATCGCATGTCCCATCAGGACGCACGCATCATAAAACAACTGCTCATAATTATACAGCTGTGTCTGTTACGCCCATGCAACAGTCTAGTCAGTTGTCAAGCCGGAGCAGTACGGACAATTAATACAAACGAAATGAACGCTCTCAAGAAGATTATTTTTATTTTTCACATCAACGTAGAAGTGGTCAGTCAATTGAAAGCAAAAATGAGAATATTCCACAAAAATGCAAAACAATAGAGATAGGGCTAAAGAAAAAAAGCTAGCTTAAGAAACAGAGTAGGCAAGATTACTAGCTGGTTCTTCTCGTGTTATATCACTCGTTTTTGTGAATTGTCATGCCAGCGTATCGCCACTACTTCATCGACCATGAAGGTTTTCATTGACCTAGAATCCCTCATTGAGACATATTGTGATATATTCGTGCATCTACTGTATTCTTTACAGCGCACATGTATTTACTCTCGATGTCTATTGATAGTAATAATCCCGCGCCCTGCTCTATTTCCGTGCTTGGAAAATTGTTGATTTTGTGTGCTGTAACCTGCGTTACACACTTGTTTGCAATCCGCATCACTGAGGTCATCGATCCTTGGGTTACACCTGCTTCTCGTGGGCACTGGATGCATAGATATTCGAATGACTTTTTCCTGTTCACAATGTATAGTCTGAAATAGTAGATTTGTGTAGTTACATGCTTCGTCATTCGGCACTAATCCACGAACCGGTAGTATTCAGGTTAGATAATCATCGTTTAGACACTCTGCTACGGGACAAAGATTATGTGCCAGTCTGTTAGGCCATGAGAGATACTGCGGAACTTGCTTAGACCGCATTTCCTTGCTCTCCGCCATCTCATGAAATCATCCAAGGTTATGGGCCTGAAGTACTCTGAAACGGAACAGAATATTTTTCTTGTAAACGGATGTAAATGATTTCACTGATTGGAACAGTCAACGGAACGACCCACAGCTATCGTCTGAAGTAGTGCAGCATATTCATTATAGCACGATTGCCCATTCGAATTCTCATACTTCGGCTGAAAACATGCGTATTCTACGAGTGTATGGCTTGCCGCGCTCGAATTTCTTGGATTGTTCTTGCCGCGGTCGTTATTCATTGATTTGCTTGAGGGCTGGAGCGCATCCAAACACAGCCTTTAACCTGTCTCCACATTATAGCAAAATATACTCTTCATCTTTCGTATACTAACCAGTGTCACAATTGATCGGTGGTAAAAACAATTTTGAACTAAGAACACACTTCACTCAAACTTGCTCTTCTGAATAGAGGACCGGAAAATGGTGAGAGAAGTTTTTAATTGGCGGGCCCCAACAACATTATGATTCTCATTTTAGAAAAAGGCTGACTGCTGGGTCTATATTGAAGAAAAGTAAGAGTTAATTTTTGTGGTCTGTTCAAATTATACTGACTGATTCCTTTTCTGCTCAGAAGTTGGAAACACACACTTTTTGAAGATAACACTATCCCGCATGAACTAACCCTGTCAACATCATGGTGTATGGGCCAGACTCTTCGATTTAGCCATTCAGCCGGAAGAGCTAAGAGCAGTCGCGGCTATAAACGGCCCTGGACATCAGTGGTGACCAAGTGTTAGCAATTATTCTAGTACAGACGTTACCAAAGTTGTCACAGATTCACTAAGTAAAAAGATATTGTTTGGGTTTCATTAAATCCTTCGAGCGCTCAAATATTTTGCGTTCATGACTATCCTGTTGGGTATCGTCAGAAGTAACCGGCCCTAACGCATTTGTTAGTTAAAGAGTATGTAAAATTTGGAACATAATCGTAGCACTGAATCCGATGTATCTGCGTATACCCTTGAAATCCCACTGGTCAATTTAATGACACATCAACACTTTTGACCACGCTACTCGCATGTATGGATCTCTTGCCGCTCTTGAACAAACATCGGTGCAATTTTCACTTCAACTTGGAAAGTGGCAGCTGTCCAATAAGCCCTTTTTATCTCTAATGCTCAATAGTTGGTCTAGAATTCAACCACCTTCACGAACTTCTTTCCGTGGTCATGTAAAAACTCGAATGACGCACTCAGTCATCACTGGCGGCCACGAAAGGGCTACATCAATCAAGATATCTAACCCATTAACTGACACCATACATACTTCGTTTAGTTAGAAGATGATAGTATGGAGTTGAATGCCTGTCGCATTCTGCTCAAACGTTCTAAGCATTGTCTCCCCGTTTTTAAGGCAGATAACTTTATTCCCGTTGATTATCATATGACAAAGCACGTAAGCCCCTCGAAGGAATAGTGACGTCGCTTCTAAATCTTAGTCGACTTTTTCGAGATAAATCTTCAATTAGCGTATTCATTTTGGGAGTAAATGATTACTGACGGATACCTGGATTACTAATATCATTTCAGTATGTGCGTTTTCAAGTGTGTATCTCAAACAGTATATACTATCTTGCCCATTCCATATATGTTCTTGTTTAACGCACGCACGTGCATTTATATATTGGACCGTGCTTGCATACTATGTGATATATGTGTAATGCTGAACTATCACGCTACACTTTTGTATGCTGCACTAAATTTGTTTCATTAGCTGCTGCCTAACATGACATTTCGCGTTTTGATATACATATAAATACATACCTAAACGCAATATACATATATATACTGAGCGTTCGAAAAACTAAATATTACGGTGTCAGCTATTTCAAGCCAGATTGATAGTCACAAGAAGCACGAGAGTTTTCCGCTGACAATCTACAAGTTTGGGTTGCGATATCAAATGAACATAGAGACGGCACCCACGTGCATTTTGTAAGTAGAATATCGTAAAGTAATAAAGGTAACGTGTAGTGCACTCCAACCGAAACACTGTGTATCAGTTACGGTGAAATGCATATTTATCAATATAAAAATACCCGTAATGAGAACGAACTGTTAAGTATGCATGAAATGGAAAAGAATCTGTCTGGCGTATTAAAAACAAATATCATCACCAACACATTGTACATAGCCGTGTAGGAAACTCGGAATTAGGATTTAATATGGAATAGGCTGATATTATTAGAAATGACGGAAACTAACACGAGCTAATCGTGCTAATTTTTCGTCAGCCCCTCGAATTCCATGAGGCAGAGAAGCACAGTCTCATATTCTAGTAAGGAAGGATGACTGATGTATGTGTGCAGTTATATTTCAACTCCAAACTGATGCTACAGCGTGTGACTCCGCTGATCAACTACAGATTCAGCTAAGGAAACAATTAATTGCGAAGGTCAATGCCCACGATCTTCAGCGAAAGCTGTTACTACTGAATGAGATATCATTCCAGTCTGCCGTAGCTGTCTGTGAACAACTTCCAGATGGTAAGTCCGCCGTGAATATGTAGTAGACAAGTGGGTATACGCTAGACTCCCGTTCACTAATAATTTAGAATGCTTATCCAGAAAATCAATCGAAACGTGGTTCCAACTGGCATCGAACTGAAAGAAGACGGTAGGGTTTTTCAGGCAAACGGTACTTTCTACTAACGCTTAAAAATATGAGTAGTTATTTCTGGTCTATTTTGGAACCCATGGCAGCAACCATAATGAAAAGGGCTGTCAACGGGAGATGAACTACAGTTCACACACGATTTTGTGCCAACCTAGTGATTCCTAGAAGCTTCCAATCCATTAAATAGCACCCCGAAGGAAGCAAGCGCAACGATTTTGAGGAAATTTCATGCTATTCCATTATTTGAAAATGGACAAGCTTTTTCTGCGTGCGTTCTCTTCGACGAGTTTTGTAAGTTTCACTCTGTCTGTATCCTGCCTCCCACAGCAAGCTTACACAGATGTATGCGAACAGAACTGATATACGAGTAAACACGATTGCGGCAGGAATCTGTAAACTATCCACGTAGTATTTTGTCACTGCTTATGAATAACCAGCTTCTATGTGATTTCAACAATAGTGAGAATTGGGCATTCCAAAAAAGGCGAATGTAAATCATTCGAACTTAACTTTGTTCAACACTGAAGTAACTGTGTCATGCGGTCCTGAGCCTTCTGGACGAATATGTCCGTTCAGCAATTGCACATGCCATAAATGTTGTGTGAGAGGTTACATTCTGTCTGTCTGTGTAGTTCAAAAGCGTGTTCATTGCACACTTCTTTAGAAGAGCAGTCCCCATTTTGACTTTCAAACCAGTGCCCTTATTGTAATTTCCACTAATTATGTTGATTCCGCGCATCACACAACATAATTTATGGGAGATTTCCAATACTTTTTCATCAACGAATCATTGAGTTCCCACACTGGTCTGGTACAGAACTTGATACATAGTGCGTTGAATTTCTTGCGGGTGTCAAGCACTAAGAATGCTGTTGTGACAGAAATAAGCCACTCTTAGAAGTCACCACAATATGCACTGCTAACAGTGGTTCCATATGGAAGTTGTTGAAATCACACGTGGAGTTGTGGATACGGAATATCTTATTTCAACTAAGGAAAACTTCTTATTGCACCGTTTGGTATGTACGACGTGTACCGAATAAGTGAGCTGTATATTTATCACATTTCATCTAACAAGACTAACGGCGCACACCCTTATATTTGAAATTTTGTTAAGTGTTGGAAAAGTGTATTCGGGTACAGCATCGGAGTTTTTTTCTCTTACTTTTGTTGTTGTGAATATTGGTGGAAAATTTTTAAATATATCTTGTGAGATGAGCGAGGACTGGGAATGTTAAAATCTGCCAGTAATTTGGACTTATTTTAATGCAGTTCGGAAACGTCCGAAATAGGAAGTTTTGCAAATCGGTCGATCATTACGAGGTTGTTAGTGTCCATGTACTGCTAAAGCTTCCCCTACGTAACCAATATGTGTTATAACGAGAAAAGAAACGTGGTAAGTCGGAATAAATGGGATGACCATGTCGACTATGTAATATGTGCATTTTCAGCAGACTTAATGCACTAATAATAGTCGTGTTATGTTTTATAGAATATATAACGCTGGCAAGTAGTGGATGTGGTATATTGCGAAAACTGGGTAACCAACAGCTAGTAACGGAATATGTCTCGAAACTAGCTTCTCGCTGTTTGGTTCGTAAACCCAACGTTTCCGCAGCCTCATGATAACTTGATTTAAAATTGGTAACAGAAAGACGGTTAGTCTGCATACAACGTTTATATAGTTATTTACTCACCGTATGAGGAGAAGACTCAAGTTTAAACAAGTTAGGGCCTTTGGGACACGGCAGCCACCAAAAAGGACGAATGTCAACGGAAACTATGATAAACCTCCAGAGTTCAAGCATCCGTCGGACTGGTTGAGCGGCGTTCTCAACGGTAATGGTTAAAACACAGTTATTCTATGGAATTCAACCTACAGTAATGGGTATGGGGCGGATTCAACATTAAGCCGCTAGTGTAACTGGGTGCCCGCAGCAACACACTAACGCTCGTGTTAGTGGTTTCTAATAAGTATACATTCATAAGTTAAGGTGAACGGGTACAATGGTTTTAGTAAGGTAATAATCACATGGCAGACGGTTTAGAATTTGGGATTCACCGAAGGTGATCTCACCAGGAATACTACTATCGCGAAATTTCGATATCATAACATGTCATAAATTGGCCGGGGGATTGACCAACTGGTGAAGAGTATGCGAGACTAGTGATTCCGAGGCATCAAAATAGCCTGAATAAGCAAAATCGACACCCAGACTACAACCACTCGTTCCCAGCTTTATCATACTGTTAAAGTTAAAATCGTCATCCTTAGACTTCTCTTAATCGTTACCCAACAATAAAACTGGCCTTATCGAAACCTTTGAGTAGTATAGTGGTCAGTCTGGTCGAAAATACAGGCTGATAACTAGCCTAGTTCTGACCAACATGGCCTAGTCGGCCACATGATTACTGGAAAATGAGGGTTTGTTTAACTGATGTATTACCCGAGGTTAAAGAACATTTTTTATACATTGCGGTCGGAGCCTGTTGTCCTTAATAATCCGGAAACAGTAGTGTCGTTGACTTATTGTTGTGCTTAGTGATCTTCGGATCAATTTTTCTCACTGGTTAGTTTAGAAGTATGTTACTACTTAGAAAATAGTGCTGGTGATAGAAATAAGAGAGATTATACTAAACATCCGTGCACAACAAGTGCATATATATATATGTATATTGTTACGTACGCATGTGATTGATAACGTAGAGGGCATGTAAAAGTAAATGTGTCCATGTGTTTATATATGTGTACATGTATTATAACAGGTTTACATTAAAAGGCATACATGCCCATGTACGAGAATATATTCGTGCATATATCTGTTTTTGAGTGATTTGCATTCACATTCTTGTACTTATCAATTCATGAGGACCGAAGATTCACAAGCCTGACGGACGTGGAGTCCTGCGCCTTCCCGTGGTCCGGTGGGGTGTGTGGTGGTTAACAAATTGGTACTTATATATGTATATACGAACGTACGAGTTTACATATAAAATTACCCATATATAAGTGAGTATATGCATGAATACTTGATACATATATTCATATTCAGTATATGCACTAAATACATGTAATCACACCCATACATACATATATATATATATATTTCAGTAGGTAAGTTCATTAAATTAATGGTTTACAAGTGTACGCAGTACTTACCTGACGTAGAATGAAAAGGACGCTTAAATGATAGATCTAACTTATACTACACGAGAGTTACATTAGGTCTCGAATAACAGTAAGTAAGGTCGTCGTGCGAAAATAGCTGGAAAATTTTAGAATCTAGCCGTCCAGCATGTGAGCGCATCGTAAGAACGTAAGGCGTCTTCGGTGGGCATATGTCTGAAAGCGCATAAAAAACAGAGATGACGGCGATCAACAAGCAGACGGCAGAAGACTCTGTATGGCCCTATGTTCAATGGGAACTGATATTTTAAGAAGAATGTTACACATCTTACAGCAAGCAGATTAAGGGTATCTTCAGGCAACCACAGTTAATTCGTGCATATACGTATTCATATCGGAGTAATGCGCAGATGTACTAGGGAACCGCTCACTCATTTTTTCCAACACATGTTCACCTTACATTATACTGACAGAAAATCTTGTTTCGCGATCAAATAGAGACGTATTTTTATTTAAACAAATACGGTAATCTAAAAATATGAGTATCCTCAGGCTAGCAAATATATCTGTGCACATGTATACTTACCAGCATAGGCGGGCTCTATTAGGTATATTGGCTATTTCAGTCGTTGATCCGAGTAGGCTCCCAAGCTGCATCTTCAAGTTGTAGATCGAAGGCTCTTCATACGGTCGATCTTAGCACGCTGGCAGCTAACCGGATTTGACAGTTCCACTGTTGACTGTCCATGAAATAGCCAATACCCGGTCATGTATGCACTCATGAGTTCGCCACTGGAACAGGACCCAATGGGCCTCGTTGATTGAAAGAGAACAGATAAACAATCAAGCAGCAGGGCTGGTATGGAAAATCATGTTGTGAAAGGTCATGGAGAGAGTTGTGCGACCTAACACTTGGGTTTGGGAATAGTCGTGTGAATCTTCCATCGAACCTGAACAGCGCGCCATTGTATACCCCACATGGGTTGTTCAGTGGTTTTGAAGTCAGCGCAGGTGGAGTTAGCAACGGATTGCTTGTTGCTGGCGGATGAATTATGGTAGAGGCCCGAGCACCGACAGTACTCAATCCACTTTAAGTTTACCTCACCCAGGTCCATGAGTTCACCCTTCAAACGTCTAACCCAAAAACCTCGCTGTTTACGTGCTTCAAGGCAAGCTTTTTTTTAAAAATTATCCCTTATGTTTGTTGGGAATTTCTTCGAACTACTTCTCGTAGCTCGCTCAATGCCAGCTGTTTCCAGTGTGTTCCTTGTGATTCCAATCTATAACACACTGTTATCAACCACATGATTTTCGACTGCGGAATTTCTACGTCTTATTGTTGCAACTGTCACATACTTTTTGGAAGTGATAGGCATTCCAGTTCTATCATCAGTCACATAGTCCGCTTTGTTAGTTTATGGAGGTTTCAGAATTAAGGTAATTGACAATGGTAGTCAGAAAAATGCTACATTTGGAGACATGTGAGTTTGGTGTCAAGTATTTCCTGAGTTTTTTCGAACCCTTCTCACGGAAGTGTAAAGCAGTCGCGCCAGTCGTTTGGTGATGGTGTGTTTTCTTACTGGCCACAAATTTTCGAACGACTCTCTGCCGCTAATCTGCTGAGTGTCACGTTCAGAGATTGAATAGTGCAATACGCGATCAGGATGCTTTGACAGCAACTCGTATACACCGTGAAATACAGCACGTGTTTTCATCCCACATACAACCCAACGTAATGGCAACATATCTACATACATCCTCCGCGTTTCCAATCATATTTTAACGCGAATATATAATGGGGACAGGCATGCGTACAACAGGTTCATGCAATTCATTAGGTGCATTATCACCTGGTAGAGTGGTGCGTAACATCAACGTACATATTTCAACCAACCTGGCTAACAGTTTATCAATGAAACAGGAATCTACAACGATTTGGCCACGAGGCGTCAACCATTGGCAAAAGATGGATCAATCGCACACACTATTTTCTCTAACGACGATGTGAAACATTCTTGGTTTCGTGAACAATCCACATCTCTTCTCATAAGCAATATTCTCAGCAGTTATACTAATATCCTAGTGTCTAAGGAAGACAATTCTTGCACACCGATGAGTAATAGAGGATTGTGGTTTTTATATAAATTGAAAATCACTCATAATTAATCGCAGCTGTTGCATTCCCTTGGGCTTTTCAGTCGGCTCCTTTCATATCCAGACAAAAGTTTATGAAATCAAGGGAGAGACGATCAAAACAATTTAATAAGTTCAATACCAGCAATGCACAGACGATCAGTAAATATACTCTTGAAACGTCCAACAGCGTGCGTGAATAAGACTCTGTTAGAAATTTCGACCACGTAGCTTCTAGTCGGCTGTCTTCGTTTTCCACCAGGATGGTTGTGTAGTTACTAAACAGAACGTTCTGTTCCAACATATGTGACCCCCATCCCGCTTTACAGATAAGTCAAGTCCCACCGAGGCACTCAAGAGCCTTCATAGCAACAGACGTTTGACCTGCAGTGATCTATCAAACTGTTATACGCTTCCTGAAAATACCATAGTATGCGTCCACTGCTGAACACGGTTTCTTTAGAGTGTCCGACGTTACCAGCTGATGGCAGCGTCGAGATAGACCATTCATTAAATGAAAACAATAAAGCATGATGGTAAACCCGAGCAAACCTCACGTATTGCTCGATACTATGTGGTTAACCAAACACCAACAAATGCGTGAACAGCTGGCATACAAGACACTATTTTCCGTACACCGTCCAAAACTAGCATTAGACATCAGGGCATAAAGACACGTACGAGAAACACCACTCATATCAACCAACATGGTGCGTCAAGAAATAAAATCACCGAAATAAAATCACAGTGTTGAGGGGTGTCAAGTTAAACTGCGTCGCTAAGTTCAAGACAAGGTTGAAAGGAACTCCTAGGTATCAACAAAACGCAAAACTCAGCAGGTCCACGAATAATCGAAAACATTGCTTTCCTTCAAGAGCCAGTAGAATGAGTAGTTTAGTATGCTCTTCACAAGAGTCAGTAGGTTGACAAACGTTTGAGACTGTATCTTAATTCCAAGCTTATTTTCCGTATGTAAATTCACTTTGCGCGTAATTCTGAAGTTTCTTCCGCACATTCATGATGTGTTTACCAGTTGCAGTCAAATGTGTATTCCAACTATATGTGCTCGACTGACCAATTCGGAAGTCATGCAAATGTTTTAAGTGGGTCTTCAAACGTACTGCTGTCGAGTTTCTGTCAGTGAAGAAGTTTGAGCAAGTTTCTCGTTGAGATTTGATCAAACTCACTAGTTATTCAACGAATATTGCGCGCATCAACTTTTCAAGCCCGATCATGTGAAAATTCGATCCAACCCTATCATTTCCAATTGTTTGCTCTTGTATATTCTACCTCTGCCGTTTCTGACCGTTGACCGGAACTCGGAACAGTTGTTTTGTTTTATCGTCTTGGGTTGATAGTTGTATGGATAGCCTGCTATTCATCATTTTACTTTGCTTGAGTGATGCGTGCATAACATTTTTGGAGGTCGGCTCGTTCTCGTTCTCATTAGGCATCATAGACATTCAGAACAAAGTTACTACGCATAAATGTCTTATTATGTGATAATCATTCAGAGTCAACATTTTGGGTACCAAATTGTAACTTCTTTCTCGCTTTGACGATATGGTCATTTGTACCGTGGAATTAAGATCCAATGTTGTTTTTATTCAAATTGTTGGTTTATCGCTAAGCGCTGCTGAACGCCATCATGGAAGATCGCGGAGTACCCAACATTGATTTTCAAACTATTCAGCCCTTGAAAACGTCTGCCGTTTCCAAAAAGCAACCTATTCTAGATCGTCAGGTGAATCCGGTCGAGCAAGTTAACGTTTTTACTGATTCTATATCATACTCTGGTTCCCATGTTAGTAGTGATGGTTGTAAGAACGTTCAAGCTAGGTCCGCATTGTTGTTAACTCCGCTGCGGGAAAGACAACTTTGGAAGGAAGTTGAACTACAGACTGCTTTATTGTGAGCCAAGTCAGAACAAGAAGTCTATGTTGAACACTATACTGACTGTCTCAGATGGGACTAACTATAACGAGATTGTGGTAGGTGAAAACAGTAAGGATAGAAGTGAGTGAAACTCAAACATTCATAGGTTTCCTGATGACTGTGAGGCGCGCTTGAATCCGATTAATATCCAGATTGCAGAACAAGTACTATCTTCGTCGTTCGCAGAAGTAGTCTCGTTGCAAGCTCTATCTTCTAGGAGCTTGGCGCTGCCAATTGTTAAACGCGATTTTCCTGATGACAATCCTATGGCGTACTGGAAATTCGTGCGACATTTCGAGAGCCAGGTTGAATGTAAAGTGCCGGATGATGGCCAGAGACCCCTTTACTAGAAGTATTATGCAAGCGTCGAACTTCGGGGTCGACAGATGGATGCATCATAGTAGAGCCCAGTGCCGGTCATCGTAGAGATCAACGGGTGTTAAACGAACTTCACAGTCAACCTTGTCGTGTTACTAGACCCATGACAGATAGGCTGTTGCCCAACGGCCAAAGTGTGTGCAACAGCCTCGTAGCTCTATCGCAACTGTACATACGGATTAAAATATTTCACAATTGCATTGAACCAAATAAACCATATGACCGACCTCAACTCGGTGACATCTGCCAAATCAGCTGGCTGAGGCTATAGAAAATAGTTTTAATATGCCATGAGGACTGTCCTCTGATGAGCTGACCGAGTTCATCTCGGTGGGGACTGAACATAGCAATTGTGGTCAGATAGTCAGCGAAAGTAAACGGAAATACACAAGAACAGCACGCCCATTCGGAAGCAGTCGGCAAGATACGAAATTATGTTTCGTTGATTAATCCAGTCTATTCGTTGGCCAAAATCCTGCAAAAGAGCCTCGTAACAGCCGTACCTTGTGTGATCAGACCCACCTCTGGGAGGCATGTGACAACCCGCGACACTTTGGATGTTTTTGTTTGCCTCAAGGTGTACCATTGAGTCCCAGACTGCAGGTTTATGTCAAGTTGTGGCATGGATGGTTGGTAAGTTGTACCACAGCCTACCGCCTCACACGCGGGCAGAGCCTGCGGTTGCCAAGGCGATTAAACGCATAGGATACCCAAAATATGGCTAATATACTGGAGAAGTATGATAGTGCGGATATTGTAACAGTGATGTTTGACATGGTGCATGGTTCACTGTCAGAGTATGCGTTTTTAACTCTGGCCCAGACACTACTCTAATAAAAGAGGACTTACTGAAACACATCAGCATATTAGGTACTCAGTCAACCTTGCTAGTCACAGTTGTGATTGGATTAACCAACACCCTGCAAAAATGTCAGCCTGAGAATTGTTTCTTTGGATGGGCAAGAAACGGTCGACATGAACGATGCTTACTTAGTGGCCGATCTGTCGTATCGGCACAAGGGGAACTCGACAGAAGGTCTCACCTAAGAGATCGTTCGTGACCATCCTCAACGTCGGTGATATACCTGAGGCTTTTTGAGCAGGCCTAAAATAGTGCATATCGTAGTTTGGTTCCTAAGTTTTAATTCGTCGACAGAATGGCGTTACTAATAATAGGGGTTACTTGAAATTCAGTCAGCTGAAAAAGATATCAGTCTGGTTCAGAAGGACAGCTTCCAGGCGAATCGTCCTTATTGATAATACTACAGGAGTCTGTACAAACAGCTCACATATAAAAAGTAATTTAACTTAGTAATTTAAAACACACTGGGATTAATGGGTGTGTGGGCAGCAGACGGTGATTAGAGTGGATTTTCAGCCGAAATGACTAGTAGTCCCTCTCAAGTGTCATCATGTGACAGACGGGGTGGTTAGTAGTCATCACATGTGAGGTATACTGCGGAGTATTACAGACCCTATCATGATATAAGGCGCATCCGTAAGATGCACTTGAAACTGAAAACAATCATTTATCACTTCTCACGTCACACCTAAGGCTCAATGATCATCGTAACCTACTGGGTCTCGGTGAACCGTTTTGCATAGTCTATCCTCCAAGGATATACGTTCAACAACTTTAGCAATGTCAACTATCCACTTTGTAACGCTGAACCCACACTTCCGTAGCATAGCACAAAGTCCGTCCCCATCAAATATAGCTTCCACAATCTTTCCGATCAACAGCAAGCAGTCATCCACGTAGAAGTTCTTCTTTATAACTAATAATGTTGAGGTCACAAAATCTTGTAAATGGTCAACAGCTGCCCTTCGGTGCGCAAAACATGCACATAACGGTAAAGAAGTAACATCAAAATGGTGAACGTTCAACTCGTATACCTCAGAAGTTTGGTCCGAAAATGGTGAGTTTCACCACAGGGAGCTTACAGTCCACCAGTTACCTTCCGGAACCTGAACCTGCGAAATCATTTCTTCAGTTTGTTGCGATAGCTATCGCCTACATACGAAAACGTAGGAGAGCGCCAGTAAGAAATTTGATTAAATCCGGTTCATGCAGTAGTGGATAAATAGGAGATGCCCTTTGACACGTGGCAGCCCAATCAAACCCTACTTACACCTTATCCGGCTTATTCTGGGCAAATACTGGATGATGCGGTACCATCGTCTGGTATAATTAACGCTTTGTGTAGGAACACTCCTTTATAGCTTTCGTTAACGTGGTTGGATATAACGGCTGCATACTTCCATTTTAATGTAGTGTATCGTAGTAACCTTTGCTTAAATTAGTGTAGAAATTCCTCACACATAGCATGATTATCAGGTAGTTGCCTCATTCCTAGCCGCAACGACAAACCTATGCCTTAGTGACCATACAAACATAATAGAATAACTTCCGCTTTGACCAGAGCTTTGCGATCCCCGAATGATAGAGTCATTTTTCTTGGATACCTTGCTCAATGAATTCCACTTCAAACATTTTTTCAATTTTGCTTTCCAAACACAATAGACGAGCACCCATGTTGTTTACACACTTCGACATTCCCAGTGTAGCACAAACTGCACCCCTAATCATCCACTCAACAACGAAGTGCATACAGCCTATAAGGTCGTGGTCACCATTATACAGGGCACAGCGTCAGGTTGATTGTTTGAGCCGACGACCATCACGCCAGCATGACATCTGATTGTCTTCAAGTCATTTGTATCTGGAGTGACAGGAGTAGTTGACTCCGGATCAAACAGCCTAACTAGTTGGCCATATTCACTACTAGTTACAGATCTTCTCTTCCCAGTGAAGGTCAATATATCGGCTCGCTCCTCAATGTCATTATGTAATCAGTCATATCAACTCGTCCTTCCTGTAGACCTCTGGGCAGACATTCAACCAACCGAATCATTCAATTCCTCCAAACTACCCAACTGGAACGGTATGTTATTGCGTACTCGCATCTGGTTGGCCAAACGCCTGGGGCCATCCAGGTCAGAAATACCTATCTTAGGATCACCAAACAGTTCATGTGATACAGACTGAGCGATCTGATGTGGGTGGCCAAACTGACTTGTGGGTATCTCCAAAACGTCTTTGTAGTCTGTCTATCATAATGAAAGTACGCAATGTTCTATGGATCCCTCTGCTCTATTACAGCGATAATAAATCACTAATAAGTATTACTAATAAGTAGTGTGGCAGATTTATGAATTTAGATGAGACCCAACTGTGAAAAGTCAGGGCTTCGGCTGGATTCGAATCAGCGACAGACACACCATGCCTCAACGCGGCAAGGGCTCTATCAGCTGAGCTACGAAGGAGCTCGGAAATTTCACATTTGGACTCGGTTACCCACCCGTCCCACTGTCTCATATGGAATCCACCAAATGATCCAGGGGATCGACTGCCCCGGCAGGATTTCTCAAGCAGTTCACGCTGGAATCCACCAATAATAAATCAAGTATGGAAGCCATTGGTTGTCGTAGTTTAATCCATTTTCTAAATTATTTTCAAAATTTTTAAGAAACCCACAAGGCATCGTGACGATTCTTCGAATGTTTTGATCCCAATCTTGGACAGATCTACACCTTGAGTGAGGCATTTGAGTAACCCCCCTAACGTCCTGCAAACGTTACTCACCTGATTGGAATGGGTTTGTGAATGACATTTTTACACCTCGTTACATCTTAATGAATTTTTTGAAAAATATTCCCGTACGGAGTGTTTGTGTTTTTTTCTATTACGCAATTTATACTTCACTTCTGCGAGTAAAAATTCTTGTTTCTGATATGCCTCAATTAATGGCAGAACCGAAAATTCTGTTATAACAAAGGATGTGTAAGCCGTTCTTATCTCCTCCGATTGCTCTACTCTCACGTGAGATTTCTACATAGCTTTCGGAACCTCAAGAATACCACGGGTATAAAAAACTGCACACGTATAATCAATCTCAGCCGAATTCTCAAAAACACAAAAACTAAGAAGGCAAGTTATCAGGATTAAGCGTCGAAGGTATTACGGGGTGACTGACCGTTCAATAGTTAAGAGGTTGCGTTTGGCGGATAATATCAAGAGGCAACAGAAGTTTCAGCAGCAGCCGCATCTTCGACAGATGAGAACTCATCCGAAAACTTCGAAGCATGGAGAAATTCCCGAGAATACAAAGCGAGGAGCCGGCAGTGTTGGCATTCATAAAACCATCAAAAAAGGTGGGTTCCACAATTTGGATCATTTTGGCTTTAGACGACCGTGAATTATTGACTCAGTGGAAGCAAAACGTCTGTACACTTCAAAACATTCGGAATTCGTATAAGCCTTAGCTCTGGTATTCAGGTTCCGTTAAATCTCTTCTGATGATTTAGAATCATCCATTCAGTAACACGCGATCCTAGATCCCAGTGATGCTAATTCAGATGGTCGGGTTAACAGGACTATCTTCTAAGTCCAAAATACTTCAGAATAGTCGATCGAAAGGATTATAATTTATACGGTACTGTTTGACAGAATTATGGTAAAAGTACTCTCTCACCTTTAGTGTCACTTAACTGCAGAAAAACGTTCAAAATAGAGTGATCAAACACAAGTCCACAAATTTGTCACCGATTGATACGAACCTGACTGATTAATGCAATCAGGTATAGATGAAAATCAGAGCGCGTCAAACAATACCGAGAAAGAAATCTTTAAACGGTAAGCAATGTTAGTTGCAAGAAGGAAAACCGACATTTTATGTACAATCCTATTAAATATTTTGATGATTGTTCACTGCACACGGCAGAAAGATTAAAGCAAATTTAGGATGGGCTTTCTACAGTCTACAATCTAAACAGCAAGTGGATAGGGGACGGCCTGGCCGACCGGATAAGTCATCGCCCCAACGGGCGAGGCATGGCGGACAAAACAGGATGAACTGCCAAATCGTAGGCGCAATTATTCCAACACTCACAGTAATATATCAACATGGTCGCGGAGTACGGTCAAAGCCCACAGTGGATAGATGGCGGACAACATCAGCGACCGCACGAACCATCGTTCAAGGAAATCGGACTAACATACGAGGAATGGAAGGCAAAAAACCCCGATAGAAGGCGCCGATCACACACATAAACGGGCCGGATGTGCACACGACGCGCGAGTGGAAACCTGAGGGTGTTGTGGATCAGAATTTTGATCAAAACGTAGCATGGTAACTAGCGTGTTGGACAATAAAGATAGTGTTTTACTGGACGCCTTTTCGCTACAATAAGGCATCTAGAAGAAGGTTGGACAAGAGATAGAGGAAACAAAACTAAAACAGCTCCACGGGGACGAGCAGGTAAATTAATGTGCGTGTGGTTGTATATGGCGGGAGACAGTTGGTAACTATGAGTGGTAATTGGATGCTGGATGGTGTAATCGCCAGGATTGAAGGGACTGTCTGAGAAATGATTATGGTGAGATTCGTTGTAAACTGACGTGTTGAGGTTCTTGATGTGTGTATGAAATCGCTGTCCGCATAGACCACCTTTGTATGGTCAATAATGATGGTATCACACTATACAGCGTGACTAGTGGTGAGGTACTCTCCTGGCGTAATATCACTCAGAGTGGTCCAGCATGGGGAGTTCGCACTGGTCGTTTTAGTGAATCACATCGAATAAACGTATGTGTGCATGTGTGTCAATCATGAAGAGTACGACTGAACCGTGCTTGATTTCTGGTGGGGATTGAGTGAAGATTCCCAATGTGTTTCAGAGGGTCTTGAACGTAATTCATTGGGTCAACTGGGTGAAGTGACTTTTGGAGAAATTCGCCGTTATTTGATGAGTTGATTTCTATACCAGCTGTTCTGCAGGGATTCCAAGTTCTCCTTTTAGAGTTGATCTAATACTTAACGACGTAAGTGGAAGACATTCCGTCCACTCAGGTTTTGAAGATTAGATAATTAAGGATGCCATCAGATATCGATGAAAACGCTCCACTGGACCAATCAAAAAGGGGGATATGCAGTCGCTTTGATGTTCACGACGAAGCATACATGTCAAAACATAGAAGAGGTGGAATCTGATTTGCGCGCTTCCATCTATATTAACCACAGAAGGTACCCATAAATTAGCTACCCATATGAGGAAAAACGTCCTGGCAATAGTCTCACATCGACCAATGAATGGACCGATCTGCCCAAGTGGACAAGAAAGTTCTTCCGTTGGACGGTGGTAGTCGACCAACAATATCTAAACAGATGTGTTAGGGACGAGAATTTGTTGTAGGGAAATAGCCATGTGATGAGGCAACATGACGACGAATCTTGCTACACGATGTGAGTCTGAAGGTAGAAAGTCAGGAAGGCTTCTGCCAGATTTTCCATCCTTAAGTCAGGCGAAGTTGTAACCCCATCAGTGTCTAACCTAAAGAGAGTGTCTGCGATTAAATCAGGATGACGGATCTTACTGGTGGGAGTTTCTGTCTTGTAAGGTGTTGTGAGCACAGATAAATGGTTTATGGTCAGTCAGAACGGTAAAACCCTAACTTCTAATAAATACCAGAAGTACCGAATTATCAGATAAATCGCTAGTGGTTTCCTACCGAATGCTTTATAATTAGGTTGGACAAGGGTGGACTTACGAGAGAAAAACAAGAGCGTTTGTACTATTCAGCCGAAGCATCGGATAAAAAAAATGTCCGATGATGAGATCGGTATTAAAATGCGACAGGATAATGGTTTCATTAAATGCTTCCTTGCCGACGCTAAACGCATGCCGCGCTTGAGAATGGAATAGACACCATTCTTTAATCCTCGTAGATGATCAGTGGTTGTAGAATGTGTGTACAGTGTGGTACAAAACAACAATAATAATGAAACGCTGGATTTTCTACCGAACTGAGAAAAAGAAGAAACTTATAAAGCTTTACACTTTGTGTCCAGTGGTTCGATGCATTTGAAGTCGATAACATGCTCTAAAACTTCTAGTTGGTCAGCAAAAAGATGCAATTAGAAGTAACAATAGCAGTTTCGGACGGGGCAAAACGTGCGACCAATAAACGGAGATGTTATTCGAGTTTGCAGTGATCTCAATTAGCAATCAAAACATCATTGCTATAAACGTGAACATAATAAGGGCCACTGTTAATCTGATCCAGCATTACGTGGACCAAATTGTATTCAGAGGAATTTAAAAAGACCAAGCGGAGTTACTAATACGATTTTTGGAATAACATCAGGGGCCACAGGACTATGATGATATGCGCACACCAAGTCAATGTTAGAAAAAATGTTTTTGCTGCTGACAGTTAGATAAAATCGTGTATATGAGGAATGCGATAATCATCACATTGTTGCGCACACGAAATATACCTGACGGACACCATTCGCTGAAAGTTTTATGTAACCTATGTAGTGAGGTTGACTAACAATCGTTTGACGACTGGACGATACTTGGTTGCGACATGTGATCAAATTCAGCTTTAGCAGCTTTCCGCTTTACGAAAGGTGATCGACACGTTCGGGGGTAGTAGAATGACTTGAAGGGACGCTGTGATGAACTACTTTTTGGTTATCTGTCAGTGGGTCATACGAAGAACCTGTGGTTTGTGAGAAACTGTGATGCAACGTAGAAAATCGTAATGCAGTTTCGGGTATGAGTGAACGAGGTTAACAGAATTAATTCTGACCTGTATGCCGTGCATCTTTTGCAACGTTATACGTTCCAAAAGATTATTTTGCTACACAATCACAAACTGGCAAAACATCGGTACCGATAATTGCATTTAGAACATCTTCAATGGTGAATACGCAGCGAAATAGTCATCGCAAACCAAGATTAAGTGCAAGCGAACGTATACCGTACGTAGCTGCTCGACTTCCACTAACGGCTTGCAGAAAGAGCAAATATGCCGGGGAAATGTTTTTCCCTTTGTCATGGAAGGACACACACTTCGGCTGCGATATCAATGAGAAATCTGATACCAGTAGAGTTATCTGATATAAAGAATACGCGACATGCTGGAGTTAAGCCAGCAACAGTCGTCGCCTTTGTCGACTGGCCGGTGCGTTTCTCGAAGAAGTGAACTTGGAAGAGCACGGCTGATTGCACTTCTTTGCGCGGTGTTTGAAGTTCTTCCGGTATCAACAAAATGGTACACAAGAACTTTGACGATTGAATGAACGTACGGTGGATGATGGCCGACACCTACTGGAATTATGTTTGTTCATTTGTTGCATGTGCGTTATGAGGATAGTCAATTGCTCGGCAGACGTATCATTTGGTTGCTGAGGTGCAGTGGTATGGCAGTAGGCGTTGGATGGCAAGATGTGTTAGCTTCCAATATTTTACCGACAGCGTAAGCTAGCCCCAGAATGGGGAGGGTGGAATAAACGATGCCAATATTTCGCGAGTAGGCGGAGCCAGATGTTCCAACCAGAACTGTCAGAAAACGGGGTCGTTCATTCCCCGAAGTTAAAACAAACGTTCCATATGTCGAATTAGTTTCGAGGTCCCAGTCTCTGTCAGAGTCATGAAACTGTGAAGGTATTTAAAAATTGTTAGACACTACCCAGCAACTAACTACACTAATTCAAGCAGCAGACAGTGGATCAACCATGACTTCATTGCATGTAGGCAGTTAGCGTGTGGCACACATTGACAATGACGCAATTTTTTCCAGCAGAGGGTATGCCTGAGCCGAAGTCAATTGGAAATGGTTCAGAATCAGACATTTACTCCATGGTATTCATGCATTTCTGTGAAACGGACGCATTTATTTGCAAAATTCCACCGTTGAATTAATAATGTTCAATTATTTTAATCCATTCTTCTTTATTGTAATTGGAAACACGACATAAATTAAAACTCCGCATTTACTCTAGCGCTTCAATATACCAATTTTCACCAAGTTCTGTTGCTGAGAGAGGTAGCAATCGAATGACAAGTAGTATGCCTGAATTTCTTTAAATTCATGTGAGGAAAATCCAGTTGGAACGGCCCATATTTTGCCATAGTAGTGAACGGATTATCTGTGCAAGATACAAAGGTCGTGCTTGATAATTTAGCATATGTTGGATTAACCGTTATTTATCTGAATGCTGAAGGGGAATTAGCTGCAACAGTATTACCGTGGTCGTTAGCAACCTAAATTAAAACTTCTGGCGACCATGGCAAACATAAACAGGGTTTAGCCAATGAAATAGACGAGAATGTAATGATTCCTGAGTAACTGTGCTATAAAACAAGAGCGTTACCCAGGTCATGCTTTATTAGCATCGAAGTGGTGTTTGTCTAAATGGCACAACCGGTGTGAATATAAACTATCGCGAGCTATGCAATTCAACCTTAATGACTGATTGCTTGTGTATTCAAGTTTTTCAAGATTTGATGCCTAAACGTTTTCCTGGTACACTTGGTTAACTGCATTGATCCGCGGTAACAGATGGACTCACCAATGTTTGGAAACATCTTGTTCGTTTCCTTCCTCAATGTTTTTAATGAAGGTTATTTATACTAAGAACAGAATCGCTTGCAGCAATATCTGCTCCCATTAGTTCAGCTGTAGAAAATTAATTTAGAATAATTTTCATTTAGGACGCCAATGACGATTACATTTAGATAACTTAGGTCTGAACCAAAACCGGAACTCTGAAAGTAATGATGGATTCGATTAACGAAATAACCATGACATTGCTAGTTTGCTGTGTGCCTCCATAACGTTTTTTGCAGTGGTTAACTTACCTTTTTGCATGTAGATTAAAACTGAACGAACGACGTGAGTCCAACGTGAATTTCTACGTTGCTGACTGCGGGTTAAGTTGTGACTCTGTGGAAGAAGCCCGAAGTCTAGTCTAGTTTGGAGTGATCCCATCTAAAGGTGGCTTTACTTTGACTAAGTAAATGAGTAACGATACTCAAGCATTATCCATTCAGTCGACCGAACCGGTCTCTAGTGATTGTGTGGATTTTAATTTGCAATCATATTATATGCATCCAACTCTCAAAGTGATGTGGAAGGTCAACGGTGACTACATTACCATTCGTCTAACGAAGGCCGATGCGGAGAACCCTACTGTCTTTTGTAGCCTCTACTTGCGATCTTTTGGGAATTTTTGCCCCTGTAATACTCTCAGCCAACCTGCCGCTACAGTCGTTTTTGAAAAAAAATATGAACTGGGATGCAGTTGCGGACAAGGCGGAAATTAATGAATGGCACAGCCTTCTTATCGATATAGGTTCGCTAGAACAAGTGAGACTTCCAAGCCCCCTCATACCAGTGACACTTACTGCTGTGGACAAGAGCCTGCATTGTTTCTCAAGAGTATGCGAATTGGGTTATGTAGCAGTAGTTTACGCTAGGGTCAAAAGCGATGAAAAGTGGGTCATGTGTTCTATCCTGATGGGAAAATCCTGCCTCTTTCCAAACAAATCGATCACGATAACTCGCTTGAGGTTAACAGCAACAGTTCTGGGCTCCCGTTTATGCGCTCCAGCTATGAAAAAACTTAAGCTGAAGTCCAACCCAACATTTTGGGTGGATTCGATAGTAGTCTTGCAGCTGATCCGTTCTGCAACCGAGCGGTTTACCACGTTCACAGCAAATCCACTATCACCAATACATCAATGTTCATCTGCAGCTCAGTGGATATATTGATGAATGGATTGAAAATAACACAACGCTATGAGCAAGTTTTACTAGTCTGCGCTTCAATCATCCCGGGTGTCCTTCCTCAGGAGTGTTATAATCAAAATCACACTAACAAAGATACAGAGTTCACGTTGGATTTGCCGTGGTTGGGTCATTCTGCACAGCAACTGAATTTGTTGGTCGAATCGTTTGCCAGTTAGGCGGAGGTAAGACTGATGTAGATAAGGTTAGTCTGTGTCTGGAATTGTTTATCCATTCACACCACAATGCAGACAGGGGTTTGCTAACGATACGATTAACACAAGAGTGTAGGTTGCAGATGGTGAGAGCTTCAGCACAGCAGCGCTTCGCATGAGAAGGCTAACCCTTGTGAATCACTCGAGTTTGATCAAAACCTACGTTGTGAGTCTCTGACAGTGCATTTAGTGCGGTGGCCGAATCCTTCTTTAACTTTTGAAATTGAAATGCGTCATTAGAAGGAAGCCTCATGTGCCTTTCGACAGCACGTACTTTTAGTTGTCTGCTTGTCTCTACTATGTAGCTTGCATCGCGACCACCGAAAACACAATATATCTGATCGGCATAGAAACTGGATCGTTAGGATGCATCATCATTCTTTCTAAGGTATTATCTAACCGGAATACCGTCTGGATAGCGTACTCATAGAGGATGGAACGGCAAATCCTACGTGAACTCTATTTCTTTGTTAGTGTTATTTCGATTACTGTACTCCCGATGAGGGTCACTTTAGATGGTTGTAACGTAGTGCGTTGCAACTTGCTCATAACGTTGTATTATTCCCTATCCATTCATCAATAAGATTTTAAACACGACACCCAAACTGTTGACTTCATTCGTACAAAATTTGATGCGGATCTCTTATCAGCGGAGATATGTTGAGACATCAGAGAACCCTGTAGATTTAGCATTGAGAGGAATACGCGTATGCGATGAACGTAATTCAGATCGGTGGTTTCATGGACCTGACTTTCTGGAACTGAAAGACTCAGAATGGTCAGATGTGCCCAAGGCATTCGACGAAATTCCAGGAAAATGGCCGATTAAGGATGTAGTTTCTGTTCATCGCTGCCGAACCGCGAGTTCATGGTTTGGTGTGTTTGACAGTTGTGCCAATCGGACGATTATCCGATGGAGGATATCGATTGTTCTACGGTTTAAAAAATATTTACTTCTCAAATCCGGTAGGATGACGGAAGTCTTAACAATGGGACCCTTGCAGCCGACTGATATCCAAGAGGTTGAATTAGAGATAGGGCGAGTGATACATAAACTTCGTTTCAAAGGCGAGACTGAAGCGATTAACAACCGAACATTAGCAGAGTTCAATGGATGCCTTAAACTTCTCGCAGATCCATTAATAAAGCTGTGCTTTTTCTAGAAAAAGTGACATTTTACAAGTCAGAGGAAAGATGAGCTAGTCTCCATTGTCATATGATACGGGACATCCCATTCTTCCACCAGCTAAATATTCTACACCTCGTTTACTTTTTTTGGACTATCATGAAAAGAATAGACATGTTGGAGTCTCTCATGCACTATCGGAAATTCATCAACGATGTTGCATTTTGCAAGGAACCTCGACAGTCCCCAGACTGTTGCAAAATTGTGCAAGGTGTATGATCTGGAACGCCAAACCATGCTGTTAGCAGCTGACACTTGTAAGTGAGGATTGTTTCTTGGTCTTCTAGTCGGCACTTACTGTCGCGGGTATAGATTACTTCGGTCCTCTGTTCACCAACCATACACCAACAAGATAAAAGTTGTTTGGATGTATTTTCACCTGTCTTTCTGTAAGTGTGTAGCATACAACCAGAGGAGCAGACAGAGATTGTGTCCAAATATGTATTACGCAACACGCAGAGGTACTGGCATAACCAAAAAGGATTAGGTACAAAAGTATGACAGAGTTACGTTTAAATGCAACTGTCTTTTTTGCTTGTTTGACTGTCCGTTGACTCAGAGTCTTAGTGCACAAAGTTGACGTAGCGGTCTGAAAGGTGAACATGTATTAATCGCCACTTCAAATTCAATCCGTGCGCGTTAACTAGCTTCGATCGCTCGTTGAATGAGTAGTACATATATGGAAGTGACACGAACGATGCACACAGACTCCTTCTTGTGTGCATTCCGCCGGTTTATTGCCAGGCGCGGTGTTCCATCCAAAATCTACAGCGACAATGGATTGCATTTCCAAGGAGCACAGGCATTGTTGAAATATATTATTAATTCCTGAAATCAAATCATGGTAAGTTGCTGTCTCACGGAAAGAACTTGTGGATGGATATTCAATCCACCGTACGCTAGTCATCGTGGTATCGTATGGTAACGCTTAAATCATTCGATAAGGCATGTATTTCGGCTACTCACGGACGACAAGTTCATAGATGATGAAGTTCTGTGAACCACTATGGCAGAACTGGAGAAAATACTCAACGGTCGGCCGGTGACTGCCAATACAGATCATCCGGATGACTTGGGAACACTGTGTCCAAACCAGTTACTGGCTTTAAATAACAAACGGTCTAGGAGGCCGAAAGAGTCTCAGTTACTGAACCGTTGGAGTAAACGATGGTGACAAGAGCACCACTCGTCCGACGAATTCTGGAGAAGGTGACTACGGCGCTATCTACTAGCATTACACAACCGGCAGAAATGTCACGAAGTAAAACGAGACCTGAATATAGGGGACTTAATTTAAGTCACTGATACGCACACCTCAAGAGGTATGTGACCGATGGGCATAGCAGAAGAAACGAAGAGAGGGAAGTAGTCATACGAACGAACATAGAAAATTTCAGAAGAGGCTTTCGACAAGTTTTACTGTTAGATGAAACGCCTAACGTTTCTGCGTTCACTGATAAGTAGTCGGCGATCTGGTTAATTTCTAGTTCCATATCACCCACAATTGGTCGCAGCTGTCGCATTCCCACAGACTTTCCAGTCGGCCCCTTTCGAAAAGAAGCACTAAACTGAAGTTTCACTCCCATTAGAGCTCGTCAGTAGTGCATATCCTCGCCATTGCCGAGACTAAAACTCCGGCCACGCTGTTCATGAGGCATTCGTGTTTATCACTGCGCCATTGGTCTCACATTAGGCACTCCCGAATTATCATCGCATGTGAACGCTCAACCAATTTCGCTTGAGTTGTCCTGCGATCGTCGAGTGTATGGAATCTAATTTCACATTTATTGTTACCCTACTCACCCGTTTGCAGTAGTATACCCTCATCTTCAAATCTAATGCGACACGTCTATTCGCAATTCTTGGTCTTATTACCAACTGTTCGATACATCGACAATTCTTTCATTTCGATAAACCTATATCGGCGGTAAGCAACTGAACTGTATCCGCATTTATTACTTATATCATGATTCCTACTACCATGTTCCATATTTGCTACATATTTCAACGCTGGAATTAACAAGACGATTTGTCACGCTTCCGCGGCATTGTTATGTGCATTTGCAAATCTGGTCGCAAGTTACTATACATTTAAATTGTTTATTGTTGTGTTTATAGAACCACGTTCGATAAATATATCTATATAGATATATGTAGTTACGCATAGTCTTTTGCCTTCTGACTACTTCATGATATATATCTAGGCCAGAACATGCGTAAGACTAGGCTACTAGGACGCATATCCGTACCATCTGGCGATTTAAAAGTAGTCATTGCAGCCTCTTCCATGGGTAAACTCTAACAATAGTGGAATGCATTTGACACAACGAAATACCACATGCTTGTGTGTAAAATAGACTTGGGCATTCCTGGTACGATGAACAATTCGTCCTATGTGGTCATGCACACATGCACATTAGACATGATATACACCTCACTAATTGTTTCCATTAACAGCTGATAATTATAGAACAGCTAAATCTGTAATAAGGTGTTCCAAACAACGGGCACAGTAGATCATTGTCCACGACGTCCATACCAGCAAATTTTGTTAGATTCGTTAAAGGATTATAAATTAACATCCGTTCGGGAAAGTGTTCGAAAGTCAGGTGATATTGCGTAACATAAAATATTTATTGTTATGTTATCCAATTTCAAATTTACTATTGCGGATCTACTTGTCAGCTACTTTTACTATCCATAAGTCAATTTTTTATCCATCCTAATTTTACCTCTTAAGATGAGATTACTTAAAATCTAACTCCACGCAACATCCTACAAGGCAATCCATTCAACGCAAGGTGTACATCTGATCTTCGATATTTTCTACTGCTGCTTTTCATGAGAGTGTGGACATGAAGAGAAAGAAAACAAAGGTTTGAATATGAAAACCTACATCAATCTAATTCTAGTGACACAATTGAAATGTAATCTAGAGAGGATAGATAAGCCACGGAAGACTCTCGTCAAAGTTCGATATGATACAAAACAGAATATGTGGAAACTGAGCATCCATTATTATGGTAGACTTTGTGTGATGGAATGCAGCGAATCCACGGTCGTTCGTGAACAGTTGAGCCTCATCGATTGGGTTTTCATCGATCTTGGACATGAGTCCACAAAATTCTGTTTTACACCTGCGTAGCATATATTGTGGTGGATTGCCAGGCCGGAGTTGCGAGTATTCAAACACTCGGCGGAGTATCTCAACGCGGAAGGCAGGCACGTCCACAAATCCTCAACGTTCGGATGGCGGACAATGAGGGCAGTCGACCGGATCGGACCAACGGGCGAGACATGGCAAGCAAAATAGAATGGACGACGAAATCGGAGGCTCGATTATTCCAACACTCGGGGGAATATCTCAACATCACCGTGGAATACGACCAAAGCCTATTGTGGATAGATGGAGAACAACACGAGCGACCAGAAGAGCCATCGCTCAACGGAATCGGACCAATGGACGAAGAATGGTAGGCGAAAAAACCCCCGATAGACGGCGCCGGTCACACACCAGAACCGGGCAGAAGTGCACACGACGTGTGAACGAAAACCTGGGTGGGTTGTAGACTAGAATGCTGACTCATAAACGGGAACGCGCGCGTAGCATGTGAACTAGCGTATTGGACAATAAAGATTGTGCTTTATTGGACGCCTTTTTGCTACAATATGATTGCCCTCCGGTTTTTTGTTTGACGTGTTGCTCACTTATGTTTGGCTGCTTGTAAATAGTAGTTGCATAGTCTTAACAGTTTAGAGTCATTCCCTCTTGGACTCGCAATAACCTTTTTGTCGGGAACAACCGCTTGATCTCTTGATAAGTGATTACGTTACCAGCAACCTTTCTGAGAGATAATTCTCAACGATTCATTATGTTCTTAAGATTACTCGAACGAATTATTTTGGAGAGTATAACGTCACAATTGTCCATGTTACTTCTGGTCAAGCTTATTTAGTAGTAGTTGTATTTTAGCCGTAGTGGAAACGTTCTAATTGAATGCACGTTCATTTCTTGGAAGTTGGATTCAGACGTGATCATGCCGTTCAGCTGAAAGTGAATATTGGTGATATCGTTTTGTTGATTACCTTAGTACGAAAATTCCAACTACATTTGATGAACATGGTTGAGCTGTTATCACTTGCGCCTTGACTGCAATCTTGTTGTCATCCTAGGGAGTTCTTAACTTCTACAGTCCACAAAATGGCCATCTTGATCCGTAACTGACCGCCTTCACTAGTTTTAACTCAACTGTACGGGTGCACAACTGGGGACCTGGAGACTCACATTGATCTTGACATCACTGTGGGGACAAATTTTACTGTTTCATGAAAAAGCCAGCTGTGACTGGTATTACGATAAACGAATTCAAGATCAGCAACTAACTAGTCCAATGTGACAAGAATACCGCCATCGAGTAGAACGGACTACAAAAATGTACAGTCCACTGAAATAAGTTACTTCGGTCACTTGTCACGTGTTCACTCTAATCGAATTATTCTCTGGAATATTTATCCATAAGCATTATCGTATCGCAGGCAGGTACGATGGAGCATGTCACCTGATATGTCGAGAACACATCATGGAATTTACCCACCGTATACTATGAGGACTAAATGGAGAGAGCCTCATCAGTGACAGCGAAGACGACAGCAAAGGAGGATTGCATTATTTGCTACGGGAAACAGAGTGTTCAACAAGTTCTCGCATGTATGACCACAGAAAACAACTACCTAGATCATCACTGATTACCATTTCAGACCGGGGCCAACCTACTACGGTCAACTGCCCTGACGATTATAGCAAGCATAAACGTTCTACCATTGTAACATGACATATAATGCTTAGACAATTTTGATTACCCAGCGAAACGTACTCCAGACGCTTGTTTTCGTCGGGTAGAAACTGCTGTTTAAGCACATCGGTTGTGTATCACATATCGTCTGGCACGAATGCGAAACATATCTTACCGATATCCGAAAACGTTCAATTTCATAAGAAATGGCATCTACGTAGTCAAACAGTTTTGGTATCTGGAAGGTTCTAAAAATCGATTGAAATTCACCAAAAACGTTTACGGTGACCGATAACCGGCGAAATGCACAAGCTGGTTGACCACAGCTCAATGCAGGGTATGCCGAGCTGCACTTAGCGAGTATCGGCCTCATCAGCAGGCCATGTTCATAGCCTAGCTCGATAATGTAAATATATGGACTTACGATGCCCTGGATGTGACGCATTCGGGGATGTTAACACCCATGCTGGACTGTTCCAACTCTATGGAACGGTTATCACAAATGTTTCTCTAAATGTGTTATATTCTGTTTCCGAAAATGTTTCTATTATATTTTACTGACACGTTGAATGCTAGATTTGGTTCACATGCCTACCAAGAGGCTTAAGAGTTCCCCACCTCAACAGATCGTAACTCGTTGGCTTGGATTTCGAATAGCTGTATTATATTTTACCTTGACACTATCACCGATGCAGGAACGCACAGGTAAACACTGTACAGTCTCCCCTATTACTAATGGTGATGCTACAGGAGTAGGTTTAAAGTATTTGATATTAAATTGAGGAGATGGAATGAGTCAGCTTAGTTGCTGATGTGACTTCAAAAAGTGAACATCTGCATTTATCCGGAAATAGTACTTATCCTAAATACAGAATTCAGCCCTCGATCGTAATATAACTGGCATCAGTCGACCCACATAAAGGAATGGATGTAATCAATGGATATACCGTTCCGGATTATTAGAGCATAGTTAATTTGTGACTCGGTGAGGTTCAACTTAAAGAGACAAGCGACTGGCAAACTGACATATGTGTAATCTTACCTCGTTCCTCTTGTGTTTAGCCCAACCTCATTCGGTTTCACTTTCAAAGCTATCGAAAACGCCACTCTCAATTCACGAGTATGCACCACGGCTGTAGAATGAAAATCTTATAGAACTTACTCGTTATTTAGTATACACACATGCAGGTGCAAAACTGTTTATTTTCGGTGAAATTACATTTCTGATCCTTTCCAACATCCTAATGAATTTGCCGATTGCATATACGGAGCCCTTAACCCGAGCATCTTACACAATTAGTGGCAACCATTGACCGCCGAACAGAAGATCCTAGCCCTGGTCGACTATTCGGAAAAATGCCATCAAACGGTAATTTATCAGTTAATCTTGGAATTTGTTAAATCCTCCAATGAATCTTCCTGTCGCAAAATCATAAGTCGAAAAAGCGAATTTCCCCTGATTAAGACTCAGGTGTTTCTTAGGTGTTCTTGATCTTCTCATGATCCTTTGGAAATACATCCCAACGATTCTACTAAGAAAGTTTTACACATCACAACTTGTGATAACATCGGTTGCTCCAAGAAAATGCATGCTGGCATTCATTATATTCCGATATATTTCCTGCTTCAAACTCACACTGCCTGTCAAACTGCTCTTGTCATATTTACTATAACAAGGTAGATTTTCTGACTCATACTCTCCAAAAGGATTTGCCAAATGGATGGAACTCTGTTCACCGTTCATTCAGCTATTACACTATTCGACATGATGCAATTAGGAAAATTGTTTTGTTAATATTACTGAGCGGTAAAGGCATAAATAACCGTGAAGTATTGAAGCGAATTACTGAATGTCGATTGGTTAAACTTCTTTCGACGTCCACTGTAAAAGACCCACATATAACATCAATAGTCTTGTGAAACTGCCAATATCCTTCTTATCATGAAAGTAGCCTATTTCGGTATCTCATCTCTGCCAATAGCTTCTAGTGGGTCGCAATCATAGCAATATCAATGGACCAAAAGACAGTTTATGTCGTTCTGACATAAGGAATTTAAACATCAACTCATGATTGGCATTTCAAGCTTACTCTCATCTACAAGGTCTGCCATAGTATCTAGGCCTTCATATTCTTGCAATATTCCCATTAGATCAAATATCGGAGTACGGTTTGGAGGGGTATATGTGGTATCATTTTTATTCAGCTGTCAACTGCAACAAGCTGGAAAACATTTGTTTGACAATTACATCTTACATAGATTGTACATCATCAGCAAATTATCACTCTCATAAGAGCGAAACTCAGGTCTAGTGCTTCTTTTTGAAAGGGGCCGATTGAAAAGTCTATGGGAATGCGACAGCTGCGATCAATTATGGGTGACGTTCAGTCTGTATTAAAACTGTAAACCCCATACCTCCTCAGTAATCGTCAATTACATCTTGTCCTAATGACAGATCATCCCAATTTTAAAAGCTGAGCAAGCGGTTAATTTTTATTCTCATTAATATTCTGCACAAAAGTTGACAAAGGACATTAAAAACATGCATCACATTTTATCAAAAACTCGACCGGACAGGAGAATGTTATCTGAAAATTAGTAATACTAGTAAATTAACATGGTATTTTTTTTACAAGCCACATTGATTTAATAAATCAACAAGCTGTGTATTCAACAGACGACTCGTTGTGAGTACTTATAATGAAGGCTCGAGAATACGTCTACATGATGATTTCAATATGTGGATTAGTTGTTCGATTCAACCGAAATTACTTGTATCCTGCTAGATTGTAAACTAGTGATAGTTTATACGAGAACCTGTGAACACATACAATGATCAGTTCACGCTACACTATAGTAGGCAACAAGATGTCCGCTTACTTTCAATATTGCAGCCTATATTCGAACAACTGTTACAAATAATTCAACTATAGAATAATCGCCGTACCGAGCGATATACATTGGATAAAATGATGTCATTTCATTACTGACGTATCTACGGAGCCAACGCATTTTGAGGTTAATCGAGAAAGAAATGTTATTTTCATTTCCTTCATAAGCAGCCTCGCAGACCGTGTCATTTGGGGATTCGTACTGATTGTAATTCGCAGCTGAACATTGTGTTATTCTTGTTCTAATCAGGCTGTACATAATGTGGTTGTATTACGATTATGTTGTATGATTTGTTGTTTTATTGCTAATGTGCAGAATTTAGCTCAGAGTTCAGCCTAACTATATCTCTGACTAATATTGCGCATTTGTAACTACTGCGAGATTCCATATTCATAAAACTGTTTGGGGCTTTTCATTCAAAGTAGCGTACTTAATTTCGGAAAACACCACACCAGCTGACTTACGAGGCTTTGTGAAGCGATTGACGTGTTTCAGTATGCTGAATCAGCTTCTGATCCAAATCCAACAAAAACGTACGTTTTTCTCAATTCAATCTCGTTTAAGCTAACAAATGTGCCTTAATTATTGTATGTTACTTATGGTTTTTAGTAAATCGTTCGAATCCGAGACTGTACATAGGGCAAAATCTACATTTTTACAAAGGTTAGCATAGGAACATATGTAGACAGGATTTATATGTAGTCACCAGGTGAGACAGAACTTACAGTTTCACTGTTTTTACACAGTGTTTGCATCGACTTCATTGAAATAATTAATTATTCGTTTCAAACGCATGAATACATAGTCCATCACACAAAATGTCTCGCGTAAAATGTAGTCGTGACCGTCAGTCAACTTGATGTTAACCAAGCACCAAAATAAGATATACAAACGTAATCTGTACATTGGGCGAAAAATGCAACCATGATCCAAATTGCTTCACTTAACTAATAAAAACGCAAATGAGAATAGAAAAACGAGATACGCTTAACTCAAACAATTCAACATTGAATTCGAAAGATTCCATTTATGTATGTATCCAATTTCAGACCTGTTCATGTAATTTGAACTTTTGGCTTTCTAAAATATTTGCGTAACAAACAGTAAACATTTCGCGTCGACCTACATATGCAGTACATTAACAATCACATTTTATTTGGTTGTTAACGACTTACTTCCTTCCCACATGGGTATCACTGTTGTGAAATTAAAAAAATACCGAACAGTAAGCAATGTTCAGGTAAAGTGTCGAGTAAAACTATGTACACAAGTAAAGAGCTTCCTCCATGATGTTAAAATCATGTCATGTTTTCACTTACCGTTTGCAAACATTTTTTTCCAAGATGACATTTGTGCTAAGCAAAACAAGTGGAAATGTATGTTCATGAACACAATATGTGCGTCGAAATTTATTGAGTTCAGGCAGACGTTTCTATCATCTTCCAGTGATGAGTTCAGTAAGTCTACAAGGCACAGGTGATATATATGTATAAAAGTGTGAGCTGCCATCTCGAGGTTTGTTTGCATTGTCAGTTTTATCTGCCTATTCTTATCTGTCATGTTTCTCAGTCAACGGGTGCGCACGAACTGAATGGATCCGGGGTTGTTCAGATTAAGTACCAGTCGGACACAGGCAACAGAAACTAATGCAGATGACTGAAAACAAGAAAACCGATCAGTGAGAAACGTTTAAATTTTTGCGACGGTTGATGCAATAACTATAGATCGTTCGCCTCAACAACAATCGCTGCTGACAGCCCTGTTTCCCGTACAATATGATTTATCTACAGACAGAGATTGACGTCTTTGTCTGGAAAATGTTTAACAATAGTAATGAACCAAAACGATGAAGTGAGATTTGAAAATCAACCTATATACATCCAGTAATGTACAGAAATACAGTTGGCAATTAGATTTAGCGTAGTCTTGGATCACTGACAGCGATCAATAGGAGAAGTAGAAAGTTTGATATGGACTGTTGCTCACTCATCAGCGACCGAAAACGGGCAAGTCGCGCCTGTCGACATTTCCTCTACTTTAAACAAGAGCTAACATGTTATAAGGAGGACGATCTTGCTGATTAGAGTAGTAAGTGAAAACATAAGCAAAGTGTAATTTATCTGCCTCGTGCAATAGGTTATGCCATTAAGTGGAATGTCACAGCGTTAATATCACCTCTACGGTTACAGGCATACATAGGCATATATAGGAGACAACGTTGTGGCAGTGTATTGTTATACCCGAGATCCTCAGAAAGGTACTACATGATTCTCTTTGACGATTTACCGTTTTGTTGTCGGTGCTATTTAACATCAGTTAATGTTTCTAACGAATAAAGCTGTTCTCAATTGAACAACATTCTGTCACAACTAATAGAACTTCTTGATCCACATAAACACGTTTCGTCATGAGTCACGTTGCATACTTATGCCATTTACGGCTGAATTCTAAAGTACTCATCCTGTCACTCTCGTGAATTCAGTTGGGAACAATGAATAGAGTGGATTGGTGACGTAATGGACTTCCGGTGTATAATGCATCGTCTTAATGGAGAGTGATAAGAGGAAATTCATCACAAGTCAACGGAATGTAACTAAATACTTAAAACATTCCGTTCCTCTGACCCAGTGTTGTTGTCCAAGAACGCGGATGGCACAAGGGTTGTTCATTCTTCAAACGAACACATGGGTTAAGCATTTAAACAAAACCTGAAACAAAACCACTCATTTGCACGCGGTGTTCGGACCCAGACCTTTTCGTTTGCCACAGACGTCAATGCTCAGTTCCATTAAGTAGCAGGGACCACTATGAGCGATGCTGCACTCTGATTTTCCTTCCTTCATTTTTCCTGCGGCTTATACGATGTCAAAATATATGCTTCGGCCCTACTACTGAATAGCCGTGGTATGAGTAGTATGTTACGATCGCTCAACTTCACTGCACCAGTTCACCAGTAACGATAAAAGACATACGTTGCGAGATGTTAACATTTCGTTTACTATCTTCCGTCACAAAAGCAAAACATTGGAATATATAGGACATGCGGATAGCAACAAAAATAGAAACAATCAACGATTGGGTTTACAGAAAACAAAAACTGTTATCAGTTTCAGGGCTGGGTGAGACGAAATACGACCTCATCCATAGCAAAGCACATCATGGAATCAGTTCACGTTGTTGACCCTGCCAATTCGTTTCAAGTGCTGTTACGTAACCGGGATCCGAAGTTGCTTGTCTTCTCCGAAGAAATGTTAATCAATACTCGCCATCCGGTCCTGTGTGTGCATAAACTGTTGGCTCATGCAGTTTGTCTACCCTGGAACTGATAACAGTCCTTATTTTATGTAACGGAATAGCCAGTCCAATATTACCAGAATGATATCCATTGGCAACCTCCTTTGAGAGGTCACCGATGGGACTGAAAGACTAGTCTCCTTCAAAAAAAAGGAAGCAAACCTAACCAGACACCGATTGCATACTACAATAGTAAGAAACATTTTCGCATCTTAAAGAAGTCGCTTTTAACAACTTTGTATAATTAATCTCGCTCTCCGAATACAGCGTAATTCTTCATGTAGATGGAACGTATTTTTGACAATGATTAACACTATTCCTACAAACACTGTTCCTATGCCTATTGTATGGTAAATTAGACACCAGCTAGGAAACCGCATTGTTAAGTAAACTGAGAGGGAAATGCCGCGGTAATAGGCTGAATGAAATTTGTAATCCTCCACTGATCTCGGACACTTAGTGTGGTGCTGACGATAGAAAAATATTAACAGCGTAGGACAATGTAAACTTTATGCAGTGTAATCGAGTCAGCTGCTTATGACAAGTTGCAATACAGTCCTTACTTGATTCATCTGTTGTGATAATGCCCGGAGATTATCTAGGAGAAGACTTAAAGAACCATGATCAAACCTGGAACTGATGATCATATTTGGGGTGTGGCGTAGTCTCTTGATAGTTCCCATTTCTTGTAGAAGCTCCAAAGGAAGCTACCATTCACGAGGAAGATGTTTTGCGAATGTGTTAGTGTACCGTCGAATATCAATGTGCTAACCAGAGGCGACCTGGTGGAACGGCGCACGCACTTTTGTGGTTCTCATGCCTTATTTCTACTTTATAAGGTGAAACATCTTGAGATATCGTTCAGTAAAATCAAAAAATAAAGATTTTCAGTTAAATTTTGCCACATTAAAAACTTAACAAGCAACGTACGTTAGAATGGTGTACTGAACATTTCAAAAACTCGTCGAAAATAGTGATCGGGAAAGTAGCTCATACAACGAACGAGTCACTAACTCAGAAAATCAACTCTATGCTTAGCGCGAATGAGATCAAAACCGGGCAGACCAATGACATAACCAGCTTCTTTACGGCTCAATGAGTAATCATGATGAAATATACGATATTGTGCAACACATTTTCAACGCGTCAAATGTACAGATGTTCACCATCCGTTGTGTTAGGCAAAAAGTGATGAATGCTCAGTTGGAGTATCATCATCATCATCATCATCATAGACAGCAATACATCAGTGGTTCACACTGATGCTTAACTGCCACACAACCACGAAGAAAAAGAAACAAACCCTGTTTAGGAAGAGAGAAAAAAGGGAGAGGGGAGGGGACCTAACCACTAAAAAAGAGCTACGTCTACATTCAAACATACAACATCAAGGCGCCTA
>JTDE01000248.1:184746-204605 GCA_014338405.1 Paragonimus skrjabini miyazakii
AGGACCAGGAGACTGGTTTGTCAGACCTCTACCTATTGGCCTGCCTGGCATGAGTGACTCTATCGGTGTGTTGGCCACACCGTCCAGTTTAGCCCAATAGGTCACAGAGATGCGCAAGCCGTCACACCGCGTCAAGGTCCAGTCTCGTTGTGATGGCAGTTGGAGTATCCGTTTAATGCATATCAGATTGAATAGCGGAGTTAGAAATTACCATAACCAACTGAAAATAGCATATGCCAGCCGGTCTTGAAAAGATCAGACTGACTTGCACTGACGAATGGGTGACAGGACAACACCAAGACATCAAGATTATTGCATCTTTAACCTGTTTCTTCGGAAAAAATAGGCCACCTCTCTGACCAATTGGACAGGCCATACTGATATCGTTCATGTCAAGTTGTTCACATGTCTCCTATTTCATGTAATTAGCAGTTTGAAACATGTGTTGACCTTCGTATATATGCTCTTTTCCCATGGTCTGTTACCTTGTGCTTCGTGCAGTTGAATACCGTCAGCTTTGTAACTAGTTCATCTGGTCTGAAGAAGCGTCTGTCAGGATTGAAACGTTACCCATAAAACAAATTACCATTGGTTCACAAACTGTTGTGAAATTATGAATGCTATTTCAATGTCAAGCATATTCTAACATCAAGTACTCACCAGCAGCTTGTTCAGCTTTTAAATGAAACCAAAAGAAGCGCATGGAGGGTTGCTATCACCTGAGAAAACGCCCGGAATATGAACACGATGCGTGGGTGCGTTGTACAATGAATTATGACCCTCAGTACGAAACCTAAACAAAGGGTTCATGCTAACCCTAATTGCGATCTGTCTAACAGTCGTTTAATTGGAAAGCAAGATACTTGTTGATTTAATCTGGCCAGGTTACCATGGCCAGTCCAGCAGGCGTAAAAACCAGACTGGATGAAGGTATATTGGCTATCTGCAATAGAGTCAATGGGTCCCAATAAAGAATGGTAAATTGTTGATTATTCTTTTGGAATTTACATATTCTGATTAGTATGGGAGCCAATCATACTTGAATGGAGCTTTCCCATACGGCTAAACTTTTCAGCCTCCGAAAACTGCTAATTGCACTGATCTACATGTGCAACGTTAGTCCATCCACAGCGCACATTCCTGTTGTGACCAGGATTCCGATTGTAATCCACGTTCTCATGAGGCGCGTCTGTTAAACAACGTTCTGAAAGACTGGAACGTCTACTAATCTAAATGGTTATCTTGCTTCAAAATCCAGGCATGTTCCACCATCCATTGTTTCACACAGGCAACCGATGATCGTCCGATCTCTTCACCTACTTTGCCAATTAGATCGTCATCCCGATTTCGGACGTTGCTGCTTAACCAGTAAACTCAAGCAAACCATTCAACAGCCAACTCTTTATTCGCGTTTCATGTGGAAATCGAGTTTTTATCCGCATAGTCCAGTGATGCAATAATACTCCATTATTTGACAGATGATTCAACCGGACACGATCTCTTAATAGACCACAGTTGTAAGTTTACCACAAGCCAACTGATTGTGGTTGAAAACTAGCAGAATGCTAATCAAAAATAGTTTCCATTAAGATGTGCTGACCTGAAAGTAATGTGTTCTATCATATACAAGAAGGGTTTAGGGCTTGTGAATACGATTGATGCCATTTCCGCCAATCTGTGTGACATATCTCATCAGATGAATAGCAGATACTTTCAACAAATTTCTGCCAATCAACACGTAATATTTTCGCCTGAAAAAACTCGACTGCTTGCAGAACCGATCACTCTTTGCCCCTCACAATTGACTGCTGCAGATTCACTACGTTTGAACTCAGCGATTGTATCAACATAGATGCAATGTATTGGTAAGTTCTAGTTAAAGAAAAGATTGTTCGAAAATGAGGTTTCGAAAACAGTAGAAATAGGATACCCGAACCTGCGTTGTATATTCAAACGTAGCTGCACGTGAATTAAAGCCCGCCCTGGTTTCTCCTAACTCAATCCTTGTGTTTGTTCCTATGGATGCATTTCGTTAAAACTTCGGTGCTGTTATGTCCATACGAACTACATGCATTTAATAAGGTAACTCCACTAACTACCTCGTTCGGTAACTGATTGCTGCCTAATTTATGGACGCAGGTAAGATAATTCGTAATTAGAATATGCTTTCTACAAGTTACACTACGTACAAGAATACTCACCTGGACTCGGTGGTTCGGCTTATCAAAATCAACGAACATGTTTGTTTATTTAGAACGCATGCCGGTGTGCAGCTAAACACAAGATCACGCGTTTCGCGTTAATTTTATGACTAGACTGGCATACCCCTATGTTCAAGTCAGAACACGCGTAAATTAAAATTCAGTATTTGTCCGGGGGCACAGGTGATGCAAACGACCAGAAGGCTCATACGTATTACCACAATATATGTTTGGTTCACATTATGCTGGATAGAGCTTAAAGCCCTGTCAACCGCGTCGAATACTATCACACAAAACCAAGTGACATGAACTCATGTGGACGCCGTCGTTATTAAGACTGCAACAGTTTTATCTCGAACGACTGTTTATTTGAGGAAGAAAAGCAAGCGATGGAAACTTTGGAAACTTGTTGAAAGAAGTTTCAGAAATAACATGAGTTTGATAACCTTAATTTACGATCGCCCTCTCGACTGAACTTAGCTTATCACCTTGCCAAAATGTTGTTGCCCGTTCGTGGCGTTCTTTGCAGCAGTGAATATTAGCCGATTAAAGTTGGAAGAATGTGTACCCTACGTTCCAAAATATTGTATCCACCTGGACTACTTTGTTGTGAAACACGATAATATTAAATACATACTTTAGACAAGTTCGAGTTTCCAACGGCCATCATGATTATAAACCTGTCATAATGGGACTCGTAAAGTGCAGCGAGGATCATGTTGAACCTAAACCACATTGTTTGCTTCGGTTTTAGATACACTGTGAGCGCAGTATATGTCACTGATCGTGCATGCAGTATGGAAAATGTTCGTAGAACGCTTTCAGCAACATTTCGTTGAAACGGATTATCTTATGGCGTAATTTCAATTTGGACATTAAGCTTAAACTTTTGAATTTGATTATATACGAGACAACTATGTATTTCCTTAAGCGCCATAGATGTTAATTAATATAAGTACTAGGTTTCTCTGGAAAAAAGCTCTGAATCACTCTGTACTTTGGATCAACACGTTGCCCACACAGCAGTTGGTCCCTTTTGAGTGTTGAGTGGGGTATGAGACGAAATTGTCATCATTCTATTCGAGAAAACTTAACAGTCACGTATGTGATGAGTTCAAAATCCAATCAGTCTGAAACGACAACACAGCATTTACTGAATCCAGTGGGTTCACCAAATTAGCCACAAAGCACTATCCTGATGATTGCATACAGATAACGAATATCGTAGAATTTATTTTCGTGTATTTTTTAGAATCGTGCAATCCGCTAAAATGTCTCATGGAACTGGAGTTACAAACCACCGTTCAAGGGACTCCTTGGCAAGTGGTATATGTATATAAAACCGGAAGTGACTAGATCCATGTCCTTAAAACTTCAGTCACTTTTGTTGGAGCCATCGAACTGTAACTTTTTCTGCATAATTAATAGGTGTTTTTCAGACATAATTGACTTGAATTTGAAGAAAAGCAACTCGAGACAAAACACAATATAATACTCATTATTTCGCAAATGGCGCAGAAAGTTGAAGCCAACTGTGTTAAAGTGATTATCACTTTCACTGGCAGAAACTAATTTGATCCCAATTATGTTGATTTGAGGTCGTTCACGCAATGTCACACTATATAACCTCGTTGGGGAATAAAGCGAAACGTAGAAGGGGGGTAGTTTTGCAACTTAATTGTGCCTCAACACTGAGACGGATATGCAAAACCTGGGACCAGATTGAGTATTAAATACTGCAATCTTGTCATTGTGTCACGCGAATGAATCTGTTGGGCACAAATCTTGGGTTACCAGATGATTGGATCGGAACGGTTCAACTTACATTCCTTTCGAATTGTTCGAGGTTTACGAACGCTATCCACAACAGATTGCGCTTGAACGTTCGGATACTACTACTCTATCATATATATTGGAAGGCTAGTTGAAGTACGGTCGACACGCGTTTCTACCACTTACGGTGGCTGCAGTGCAACGTTTGCCCCGGACGATAATATACGCTCTTGATTATCTCCCATAAGTATGAAACTTCATCCTAGTACATCGTTTCGGAGTTGGCCGGCTACACAGACTAACCAAGTGCGAACAACGTGACTACCTGTATATGGTTCACGGACCGTAACGATTAGAATCCACAAATTTCAGTCGATAAATCAGCTTGCAAAGTTAAACTTACAGTTTTATATGTAGTCAACCCAAACAGAGAGCAACGAGTGCAATTTCGACCCTGTGATCAACAGCATTACCACCCAACCTCTGACACATCTATTGAAATTACACGGAAATACCAACCGTGTTAGTAGTGACATCAACATACCACTGCGTCTAGATCACCATCGATTTGCCAACAACTCTTTAATCCCTTGTCGCTATATCCATCCATTATAAATATTGTGCATCACTTTTGCTGTAGTAATTAGTGGAAAACAAAGGAAATGTATACGTGCGAGATATTTTACGCTCTGCCACTCGATTTGTTCAAACACATTTGAGAGAATCAACGTTTCATTGCAATGAATTGCTCAACATAATACACTTATGAATCAAGGTCAACTCACAAGGTATGGTTAGCATAAATGCTTTAAAAATTGTAACAAAACAGATTATGGTTTGTTCACGATACCTTATCTGTATATTCATTACAGTTAAAGTGATAAGGTTATTTGAGTTATGAACTGAATGCCATTTTTGAATAGTCAGTTTTATCGATAAATTTGTTTCCTAGGAACAATATTTATCAAGGATATTTCAGACCAGTCACTTTAGTCCTCAACTACTGTATCCTACCAACTATTCCAGCTATCTGCAGCGGGTGAAACTGATACGTCAGCAATCCAGTGACTTAATAACATTATTCACTGCATTTAAGCAATTATCAACAAATTTAAGTCCATAACCAAAAATTGGTCACATTTCCTTTAACACTCAAACAATGAAAACACACTTTGGTAGACACTGTGTTGTCTGTGCTATACAGCATGCTATGGAATGAGGTCACGGTATAAATCGGGTTGGTCCCATAAACCAGTCGATATAACCTTCACTCACAAGTCGGTTGTGACCCGGTGAGACTTATCCTATTAAATTGAGCCCACTGATAACAGGGATATATCTTGGGTTCTCGCCAATGACAATTACTCGGCGCTGATCAAGGGCAGTACATGAATATCTGGCTAAACTTACCAAGAAATAGATCAACCCATCCTAAAACATATTGATCGTTTTGTTTACTAGATAACTTGGGCAACTTACGATTTTAATTTAAACATGATAGGAAAGAAGTGCTTCGAATTGCATACAGGCTGCTGACTACGTCCAATTACACATTTGAATCCTAAAAAGAACGCAGTCGAAAACATTTAACGATCATACATATATGTGTGCAGCCCACTAATTCGGAAATCGTATTATGCTGTTCATCAATTGTATGAATACTGGGTATGCAAGTGTAACAATAACATACCTCATAGAGTAAAATATGAACATGAATATTTTGCCATACCTTTAATTGCTTCGTCAACTTGGTAAATTATTGGATTTGAAAAGGCAGGAAGAAGATGAAGTATACTTCAAAAGTTACATCAACACGGACATACGAATGAATTACGAACAGTAACGTTGTGTACAATGAAAGTTTACCGACCACTTGTAATGTGCGTAAGACTGGACTGGACATTTGAATCACTAAATATATAATCTCAACGATCACGTATGTGTATTAGAAGAGAACGCCCAGTCACTACTAGAGCTGTGGGTCTAGGTATCCATTACAGTAGTCACATTCAAAATGATTCGGTTCAAATCTGTCTTAGCAGAAATTGAACTGTTAGGGAACAATACAAAGGACGCAATACTGTCATCCTGCATGGTTATTCTTCTACAAACAGATGCATAAACATTGAAGTCTAGAGAACAAACAAACGGAATTGCTGTGACACCAGTTAATACATCAGTTTGCTTCTCCAACTTGTGGTTCATTTAGCTTCTAACTGTGGATATTATGCCTCGTTGGTACTCTCAGGAACTCGACTTGATAATTTATAATGATTGTGTTATTAGCCCTTGAACACATCAATAAGCACGTTGGACATGATGTTCGCTATACCAAAGTTTAATCGGTTTACTTGCTGTGAGTAAAATCGCACATTTCGAGACGTGTTCCTTCAGCAGATCAAGAAGCCAGTGGCTTACGCAGTCGTTTATGAACAGTACAAGAAATACAGTGGCTGACCGCGTTTGTTATGCTTTCCAACACCAGGCACTAATGCCATTCCATACTTAAACAAAAGTCTGTGTTTCTTTAGTAACCTTTATATAATTAATGTAATGAAATAAATCTCTTCAAACTGGATGTACCACATTGGAGCATACACTGCTTAGCACAAAAGAATTAGTTTACAACGCTCACATAATCTTGATAATTCGAGTCTATATTTTATTAGCTATATCGTCCTTGTTCAACGTTGTCGTTGAGTAACGGACTTAAACGTACTGGACTACCAATTACTCGTGGTGGATATATTCGTTCTATGATGATCTGAGCGTTTCGTTGAAAATCGTGCGTGACTCACGATAAATACTGGCCATTCGTCTGGTGAAAACGTCTCATTGGTTACTACATGTCCTGCCGACGAAGAACAGTTTCATGAACCTTAGTAAGCTAAATAATATAATCCGAAATAATTCGCACTGCTGATTTGTCCGTAGCGAGTCCAGTTACTAAATTTGGATTAATGAACTGAGCAAGCTCAGAATGCAGTAAGATGTTAAGTCGGTCCATGGATAAACTGTTGTCTGTTAAAAATGATAGAACGAGCTGGTCAATCTTGATCGTATTCAAAACTGCTGGCACTATTGTAAACACTTTTAGTCCACACACCGAAATACTGACGGTTTCAAAATCTGATTAACGAAAAGTTTCAACGTATCCGGATCAGTGAGAAGTGGTGCTTCAGTAAACAACTGGTGTTCAACAAATTCGGATAAATGATATTTACCGAGACTTCTTTATCATTGTCCTTCATATTAATTCCCGTTGAACATCTAGCTAGTCAGCCAGTGCAGAGCTGGTTACTTGTAACAAAACGGAAGGAAGACACTATAGTGTATACGAAAGTCCGTGGGATCAGTACAAGTTGCGTGATGCTGTCCATTTTCATCCTATAATCTATGTGTTATCCTAAATCCTGACAAACCATGAATAAGACAGAAGAAAGCAGACCATTTTTGAAACAGCAATACTGTAAATTGTGCGACGTCACATTCTTAGGAGGTAACCGTTTATGTTTCATTCCTTCCTGTTGTTCTGCATCCTACATTTACCGGGGATGCATTCTAGTCTTGCAAAATATTGCGGGAAACGAATACGTTGAACTTGTAAAAATCTACAACATATCAACAGGGAAACTTACTCGGCTCATTAAGGGCCAGCATTGGGTCTAGGGAAGATAGTACGGTAGATAGATCATAATTTACAGAGGTTAAGAGACATACGTCTCGGTTTCTATTTATGGTTCTCGCCAGCATGAAACAGAAAGCATTTTTCAAAAGCAAATACAGGGAAGCCACTAACAGATTTTCAAACGAAGCGGAATAAGGACAGTAGTTGCTTGAACTGATAGTTGTGTAAGTATCAAAAACAAATTGGTTTAACTTGCTAACTTGCATTTCTAACAAAATCCTCGTGCAATTTCAAAATCTGAATTTCTCTCTCTAGCTAATAGTAAACTGTATTCAGTTCCTTAGGCTGTGCTATCAACACCTGTGTTAATTATATTGAAAATTTCCGGTTTTCGAAAACCTGAAGTCAACTATCTATGCTGGAAATGATTTGTGGTTTGTTCAGTGTACTGTGAAATGCTCAGTGTGCTTTAATGCCATTTTTGGAAGACCAGCAAGTTGTGAGCAGTATTTAGTCATGTTGTTTCATACCAATTACTATCATAAATTTCTGCTCAATTACCCAATCAAGATTAGATATGAAAATGGTCCTCTAATTCCTAAATGAAGTCAGTCATTCCACTCTGAATGTAATGTCCTGACCAGGGCTGTACAATTTAGAAAAGTTCCATACTGCTATTTTTCTTAACCAGTTTGGGAGACTTAGTACACAGAAAGAGTGGCCAAACATTTCACTATGGTTTTTCAGTCATTACTGATGTGAGAATAGTGGAGTTGTGGTCCTCGTTTGCCTGACGATCACGAGACGAAAATTCACATCGGAATGTGCTTCCCTAGAAAAAAAACTGTAGTTTTGTATTTTCACGTGGGCTGCCTAAGCCAAAATGATCGCCCAATTGCAAAAGCTGCGGGGAACTGCTATTTCTGTCTAGTTTTCAAAAATTGGCATTCCTTAACGTTAAGCAGTGATCTGAGATGTACAACTATAATGAGTGATATGTGGCCTGGCCAATTTAGAACAGGCATTCTGTCCACAATTCGTGAGGATCAGTGATAAACATTCCATGTGCCGTCTAGAAGTGTTTGGGTACGCACAACAAATCGTATTTTTGTATTAAACTGATGAGGCTGATTAAATAATTCACAGTTTGTTTGCAGTTTGAGTACCACATAAGTAACATTTTGTATATACAGCAATAAAACATTGTGTACGCTCTGGGAAATAAAATTAATTGCTGCGTTCATCACAAAACAGTTTAAGATGCAGTCAATGAACTAGACTTATCTACTTTCCTTTACAGATATGCATTCAGATGAAGCAAGATTATATTCAAATAAACTGTATATAAAAAGCCGTTCAAGGAGAATAATTGAAAGTTCGCCACTGAAAAGGAAATCCGCGTTACCAAACAATTGCATGTCTCAAAGTTTGCGTTTGACGACTGAGTTGGAATCAACGCATAATTGATGGACAAGCAGCTATCAAGCCGGTCATTCACAATAAAGAGTTAAGCAGACGCGATATCGACGAGCAGCAAAACTTCCAAAACGGAAGTGAGCTGAGCGGGCATATTCCGTCAAAATCATATCAGCATAAATGAAGGCTGAGTAACTATACCGGTTAACGACATCAGGAAACGTGTAAACATATGAAGATGCGAAGCCGACAGATCGATTAGTTACTAGACAGTTTTAGATATTTCGTCCGAAACATCGACTAAATCGCTAACAACGTTACTTCGCGGGCCACGTAACAAAACTTGACACCGCATATTTGTCAGTTATATTACATTCATTTGGGAAATACAAAGCTCGGCGATCAGGCGATTCACAGTATACTGATGTAGAAAAATATATTAAGAGTGAACCACTGTCGGTAGAGTGATTACATGTTCGAGGCGGCGTAATTTCATTATCACAAACAATTATGTGGTCAAATTTTGCGTTTGCGGGAAAAGTTATTCAGAGTTCGTAAATTTCAAATGTGAAGCATCCCAGAACCCTAGGTTATAACAATGACCGGAAATCACGATATGACGCGTGAGGTGAAAACACCATGAAGCCCTCTCTAAAAATTCAGTGCTGTTAAAAACAAAATGAAGTCGCACCCGTCCCCTCAAAATCGCCTCAACTCATCTGTTGTTGTTTCACATGCTAAAGTATGTTCGCATTATATGTGGCAGGGTGTGGTTGACTCTATTAAATGCGGCCCGGCTATGTCCACTTTGTTTTTAGCAGTGTTGGAGTTTAGCAATTTTCCAATTAATTCTATTTTACGGAGATCGTGACGCGGTCAATCTACAGTTTTCGTGATTATGTAATGCATGAGCTGATTCACACAATCATTTCCAAAATCATCAATTCATCGAAATATTAAAGAATTCCATTAACTGTGCAAAAACGTGCACAAGAAGAATCAACTCACCTGGGAGAGCAAGAAACATTCGTGCCACTTGATACCACAATATGGAAAACAAACCAACTTTAGCGACCAGCTAACAGATGAACAAGAGGTTGCACAGTTCATCACGATAATCAGCGGCAAACGGTGAGAAAACAGGACCACAAATGAAATGAATCATAGCAAACGCAAAATTTAGAAACAAGAATCGCAGGAGGAAATTATTCGGCCGTGTACCATGCAAGAACTTCAAACATAACTGAGAACAGTTCGGAGGATAGGTCGGGTTCTAGGATTGTAGTCCACAAAGATGAGGTGACGTTTTATGCGTGAGTAGACATATCATATGTGCAGAGTAAACCACCCGACAACCGTGTCCGGAGTAAGGTGAACATTCGACGCTACCGTCAAATCGAGGACGTATTCGTGCATCTGCATTCTTGTGGTGAGAGGCCGAACCAACAAACCGCTTTCCACACTTCATTTGATTATTAGATATTGGCTTCTTGGGTCACCACTCCGGACATGTTGGAAGTGGACTGACTCTAATAAAAGGTTAGTTGATAGAATATGTGGTTTTCATCAAATGTTTATGTAATAGAACCCAAGCCAAGGGGTAATCAGTAACAGCAATGTTCACTTGCATCATTCAGTCCGACTGGGTGAATAAGTCACAAAGTTTGTAATAGTGCTCTGTACTCTACAAAAACTGCTGATTTTGAGACTTTATTCGGAGTTTGCAATAGTATAGATTGTAAGTTCTTCTGTACAAGCTTGCCCGCTCTGTAACACCTCCAAACTTTATCTTCAGTGCGTCCGAGTCAGGGTAAGTTATTTTGTTAACATTGTGTTTCGTTTGTGAGGCAATCAACCAGTTGATCTGCTGAATACTACTTCATGGATTGACTTGGAGCTGAACAAATTTAGAGGTGCTTTGTATACACCTGTTATTTCTGCACTTCTACATGCGACAGATTGGCAGACGTTTCGAACGGCGTTTGATCATCCAATGGATATATTATCACGGTAAGTTCGATGATGGCTTGTCATACAAACATGTTTTACTGTGCAGGAACCTGGTTGAAATGTACAATCACCAGTGTGCGGTTGTTATTTGTATGACAACAAAATCTGCATGCAACTCATGCACATGCCTACAGGTGTGTGTTACCAACCTACGTCAGTTACCCGCACATTTATTTTGCAGAATACGTTCACTATCTCAAGTTTATCTCTAATGTGAACTATATTCAAAACAATACCCACCTGTTCTTTCAGCAAGAGGTGCTATTGCTCCGCCTTGTCGCAGTATCAAGTGTGCAATGAAATAAATCAGAATTTAAAGCGATGAGGATTATAACGGCCCAAACGCCCGTTGAATTTCTTAGCCAAATCGTAATGCAATGTTGTGGGATTATTACACTTTTGTAGCAGATTTAAAACGTTGGAATATCGCTTTGAATTAACGTAAATTTTGATAAAAATGTCAGTTTTGGATTTCCATTCTCTCAAGGACGATTTTATGTTTCTCCTTTTATGAATTATATTTTTGATTGAACAGACCGATTCTCCTCATTTTACACTGACCGTTACACAAGTCCCTTTATCACTTCACACTAGTGAAGTGGGTGCATTTCATGGTGGTATGCTCCTAACCTGTGAAGCCTCAGTCCATAGATAACACTAGAATCACAATGATTATTCTGAGGTTGCAGATCCTTCCACATCGTTCAATCAGTTTTGCATGCTTTGTTACTACTAACACCCAGCAAAGACAAGAATGATTCAGGCTATCAATTAGTTTGAGTTGGTTGGAGCACTGACTAGCAAAACCTACGTAATGGCTTCCTTGAACTAGTTCAATACTCATGACTGTTCAGGAAATTACACATAAGCATTGAAAATGTAGAAAATGCTGTTTACATAGGACAACTCACTTGCTCTCTGATTTCTTTCCCGCCGATCTTAAAACACCAGTGTAGACTGATAAATATTTACGTATATTTGCAACTATTAATTTCATGACACTATGAGATCGGTCGCTCAATCACTGCATCAAAACTTCAAACAAAACTAACGTATTTTCACATTTTTGGGTAGCATTTAGCTGCAAACGATATGGCTCAGAACGCAAGTTTGTAAAATCATAGAAAATTGAGATCGCAATTGTACCCGCGCAACTCTTACGGAAATAGCTGGCCAATAGATCAGCTCGTCTCTACGGCTAATACAGGACCCAGTCATCAAAATAACTTTCAATACGCATGCATACTATCAAGATTTCGCATGAAAACTTACAATCGGTCTCATTCTGCTTTTGTAGGTTTAGGATAGTATAATCATATTTTTAGAGTCCGCATCTCTACTGTCCAATTCCAACGTTGCATCCCGTGATGTTGCGCAGAATTCAAGGGATCGGGTAATCTCCTCCTTCCAAATACCGCTTTTCGCAGTACAAATTATGATGAATCCCATTAATAGGTTGATGTAGACGTTTGTACATCTGATGGATTCAAGTGTTCTTCGATATGAATTGTTTTTGTCAAGTTAATGATATTCGATATTCAAATTCTCGTTTTTAGATCAGTGTGCAAATCAATTTGAGAAACCTCCTCCATGAAGAGAGGACACTATGCATTAGAGTTAAAATAGGTACACTTTCATTTCATCTCATTTCAGGTTGACTACTTACCAGCATACACCATTGTTGCTTCCAGAATAAATTAGTAGAAGCTTGGGATAATTGGCAAAAATCCCCTGTAAGTAATCGTCTATCCTAAACAGTTTTGCCGTGGTTCATAAGTGTAACACTAACATCATAACATTGGCACGCAATGCTGAAAATCTAACAGAAATTTGAATCATGTTGCAGTTCGAGCTAAAGTGTGTCGAGTATTTTATCAAATACTAAAGCTGTAGCGTGGTCTAATAGATGTTTTGCATCTAGTGAAAATTGCTGAAAAATAGTATGCAGTTGTTAATTTGTTTCACTCACCAAGTTTACCTACATTACTGTTAACTAAACGGAGATTATGTGTGGGTTAATAATTACACTTTGATTATGATAAAATCGTTCTAACAGCTGATTTGTAATCGGGAGGAACGGTACAGCAAACCGTTCATAAGTTTTTAATCTTTAGTCTGATCCTCACACGTCTGTTTTTTGCTTGGTTCAAAGGATTTTACTTTCTGCTTCACAGGAACTTGTCCCAGTGAAAAATGCGTTAACGTCAACACTCCCGGTTGTTCTCAACTGTTCACTACACGTGTCTATCAGTGCTGGCGCATATTTCAAGAAATAACGACTTCGTTTTGTCATCCACAACCATAATGTAGCTGACCTCCATGAGAAACATTTTGCCTCTGCTTTCACAGGCAAAACAGTCCCCACTGACTGTGCAGTTTTCAATCGCTGCCCTCATACTTACTTTATTCTGGAAAAGACAGTGGTATTTTTTCAAAAGTGGATGATATTACAGCTATCAAATTTGTCAGTAGCATGTTTTGCTTACAAAAACTTCACGGTTCAGTTTTCGTCCGTTAGCCTTGCGAAATGAAAGACCAGTTTGCTTCGCAAACATACGTGAACGTTGTGATTATTACTTACAGTCAGCAGGAATATAGGGTTATCATCAATGTCGAACCGATGACGTGAAAGACATGACTGTGTTTGTATTTTTTACTAACTAGCTTCAAGCAACCGCCGTTTTCACAAATTCAGTTGGCTGATTTCAAGATACATGATGAACGCAGACAACAGAAAGTGCGTTGCAGCTCAAAGCGATGTAAATGGCCTAATTACTTGTGTTTCCAAAGTGTGATTCACAAAAGAATTCAATTGCGTTGTGGTGCTATCGCGGTCTCAAACTTCTGGTTTACGATCAAGAATCATTTAAAATTTTAATAGTTCAGTAAGCATTACGTTTCTAGTCTTGTATCCACAAACATATTTGTTGATAAAGATGGTTAACCTTGGTCGTCCTACTGAATAGCGTAAAATCAGTAGTGCTGTGAGGAATTTGATCCAGATTGTCTCATCTATTTCATTTCAGCCGTAAACTGGATATGGTGAGTGAATGTAACCTGGTAAAGGGAGGCGCTTCTTCGAGATGATGGAAACTATAAGCTGGAACCAACCTTGAAAAGTGACAGGCGGTTTAGTTAACGTAAGTTGAACCTCACCCAGAATAACCATTCCAATCATCCCAATATGAAGAAAAGAAACGGATTCGCGTTTGACTCTCGTTGGAGCTCGTCAATACTGCACACCATTGCTGTGGTCAGAATAACAACTTCGACTACGCTTTAATGAGTCAACAATCATACACACCACGCTGTTGAGATCACAGTACGTAGAACTGACTTATCATGTGCCAACTCTCAGTTATACCCCTTGTATGAAATACTCAAGAATAACGTTGGCATCCATTTATGAAACCTTGGTGGTGCAATATAAGTGAACAATAATTTACCCCTGACAACACACTGCCAAACATCATGTCTACATTTATCATCTGAGAAGAATGAATTACAACAGGAACAGCTTACTTGCAAACATTTCACCTCTCACTAAAAGGATTACATGAATAGGAATACAGATTACAATCCTGCTGCTGGCATATTCGTATTAACACTGAAACATACACAAAAGGTTCGCTCATCCAGCAACAGTCATCCGTGTGAAGAATTCCCATTTACACCTCAAGGTTCTACAGCTTGTATTGTGAGATATTTTGTAATGATAAATATTGTGAAACGTATTTGTGACCAATGAAAACAGTGATCAAGCTTGGAATAATAATAATAATAATAATATAATATGTCAGTAATCACATCAACTCTTCTAGCAGCAGTAACCACGACTGTACAGTTTGAAACATTTCGGAATCAACGATTGTTTCAGGTTAACAGTTATTATTAGAACTGTAAGTGTAATCATAATTTGATAAATTAGTGGTATGCAAGTATCAGTCCTGTGGACGTCTGGAAGAAATAATACAAACCCTAAGATTACCAAGGCATAAACTTGTCTTTGAATTACAACATTCATTTCGTGAATCCAAAGATTCGTGCACCCCTTGCATTCAGTTAGAATTTCCAGCCAGCCTCTTCCGATAAACTACTTAGATCCGAGTTTTTGCTCTTTTTCGAGATTGTCAGTAGTGTATATCCTTACCAATATCAGGATTAGAACTCCGACCACGCTTTCCTGAGGAAACCGTATTGGCCACCGCGCCATTGACCTCGCATTACGTCTAACCGAAATGGCATATCTGAACGCCCAGACGCTTTTACTTATGAGTAAATGTGGGGTTGCCAGATCGTCTCGAGAGGGGACACAATTACTGTATGTTAACTCCAATCGACAACCCCACTGTTGCGTCTTTCCAAACAGGTCAAAATCTTTGATGGACGCTCACAAAAAAGCAATCATGGATTACGGCTAATTTGGATGAGAAACTTAAAAACGAGCACACGATTTTTTGTAGCCTACGGAAACAGTGGTCACACATTTACTGTTCTTGCATGAGTTACGCGCTAGGCACATTGAAACCACGCGAACAAAAACACCCCCGCAAGGCATTCACCTTATGTGCGACCTCTGAGAATGACTACTGAAAACAATAGACACGTAGTTCCTGTTGTATTGGCCCGCAAAACATCTATAAGTTAAAATATGAGCACTGACAATATTTGACCTCGCCTGCTTTATGCAACCGATCTTCTCGCTCAACCAATAAATTATATAAAGGTACCGCACAACGGCACATCTGTTTTGGCTAGCTGCCAGCATGATCACCTCAGATTTGCGTTTATTGCGGAAACGGACAAAAATCGGACTTGTCTGGTTATTCTAGAGCTTGGTGCGTTATCGAGGTAGGGTTTCGTGGGATCTTTCTTAAACCAAGTACAATGTGCTGATATTTCCCGATCTTGCTATGATAAACGAACCTCCATCAAGTGTGGATTCAGAAGTAGTGATGTGCGTAATGCCAAAGTTTGTCTGTTAACGTGAAGACGAGTCTAGAAACCGACAGAAAGGAATGCCTCCGGAATAACTTTCTCTCCTGATTTACTTATATCTATAGAAATCAGATTACAATTCCGTCATACATGCAATGCGTTGTTTGCAAATCCGCCCCGACAGCACCAAAATACTGCACGTTATACACGTGGGACCGGGAAAATGCACGATAAGCAGAGTATGTCAAGGATTAGATTTTAAAAAAAAATAGTTTAAGCATGATCTTAAAATTTGCTGTGTCAGATGGTTTGTGCACACACACAATCAACATTTACTGACAACTAAACCGTATCGCGAGCATAGGCATCATACAGTACTTGTATAAATAGTTCTTTCCAAGCGTTTTCCTGTCGAGCATGTTCTCATTTAAAACGACATCAAGGGTGTCGTATCATAAGTCTGTCGTTTTTGCTGCTTCTGAAACTGGGAAATAATTAACGTCCCTGTAAACGATATTTCAAAATTGAAACAAAGCAAACAGAGATACGGAAAAACGAAAAGTATCTAGTTTTGTAATATGGTTACTCAACTTGAAGTGTCACTGTGGCAAGCTCAAAAGTTATCACATAAATATCGACTGAGATAGTTTCTCATACTTGAGTTAACAAACATGTTCTTCTGAGGATGAATAGTCGGCTACTCAAATTACGCAGGATAAGCAGATCACTGTGTTAAACAAACTTAAGACTTGGAACCGGTCTGAACAAGAATAACGATGCATCTCACGTGTATATAACTCATCTAAATTCACATCGTAATGAAGATTACGATATTCACCCCTGGAATACCAATACGTGTGGGAATGTTTGTCTGTTTGCCATGTACGTAATGAGATATCCGTCCACAGCAAAGACTAGCCGAGCATGATTTAGTGGTTCAGTGCAAAATGGATTACTCGGACGTTATGACTATTATGGAACTTCGATGAAGTGTGCCTCGTTATTAGCTTCAATTGATGAGTGACAGTTCAGGCTCGTTTAGTAACTATCCACTGGAATACCTTCATACTAACCCATATTCTATAACCAGTAACATCCCGGTTCATGTTCACTCGTTAGAATTCACTGGAGAACAAACCATATCACGATACTACTCCGATCATCAAGCCGAAGTTAGTAGTTAAGTATTGCTGTACTTACTATGAGTAATGGAAATCAATGAACAAAAGTAAAATACTAGCAGGCTGCAAACAAAATAATGAGGCCACACGAATATTTATATCAACATGGTCTGATTCTTAGTTTGAAAGTTTATTTTACATATGCACTCAGAATACCGGAGTGAAATGTTCATTTTGGGTGCTTCCAATACCAACTCAAAAATTCCTGAAATGAACATTATCCAAATCACTTTGAACCACAACATTGTGAGTATCAAGGCAATCAGTGTGAATCTAAATTACCTTCGTACAGAGAAATGATATCCTTGTTACTAGCGTGCTATGTGAAAAATCTTGTAAGTCTCCATTAACCGTATTCCGTCACCCATGCGAGTGATCAATTCTCACCTTTTCTGTAGTTCAATGTCTTCATAGTAATTGTGCCCAACAGACTCCGTCTGATGGTAACAATAGAGCTTGATGTAGACCAACCAGTCGATTGTACATTGAGAATGATCTCACTAACTGAATGAGAGAATTACATGCTAGTAGGTGGAATATTTACTGCTGCTTCCAGCATTGAATGTATAAACGCTTTTCATAGGGTTTCTCATTAGAAACTGACATCCAATGCTAAGCTGTGTCCTATCGTTTGTTAAGGACAACTCTTACGAAATCGTAATTCCAATTTAGTTCATCGGCTGTCATCGACAAAATGTTGTGTAAATTACTTACTTGCATTGTTCATCGCATCAACTGATTTTCGGTAAAGATTTGTGGATAGAATGTGAGAGGAAAGTCGGTTAGATTCGTCAAAGTAGAGAACGTTACAATCCTTTGAAAATCGCGGGTATTGCACTCTAGTTTCAGAGTAACCGACGATTCACAAAAACCAAAAAGGCCGTGTGCGATGATTACAGAATGTATCATATGTACTCATTTGTCATTTAGATTTTGAAAACCAGGTTCTTCCTGTTGAACTAACCACTAAAACATTAAGCCATGGTAAGGACGCAAGATTACGTGTAGTCATTTCACGGTAGCAATCGGAAGTTAGACTGTGATATTTTAAAAAATCAGGATGTACGTCAGAAATCAATAGTTTTCTCTGTATCAAAAACAACATCAATATGTCTCGTTAGATAACTAAAAAGAACGTCGATTTCCAAGGGGAGGGTTGCGAATTATTAGGTCAGTCGGACTGTCTATAACTGATAAGGCTAAGCCAGGACATCACTTTTGTGCGACCTTGGTTTCAGTGTGAAGGTCATGATCAACTGAGACCAACTGTAGCTATAGCGAACGCAGACTGTTACCCCGACACACAAAATGTCCACTCAAAATAACGGAGTTGTGAACAGATAACAAATGGGGTTCGGTGGTTACCTACTCACCAGCACAGGTTAATCAGACATTCGCAACAACAGATTCCAGCGTGAAGCAGTTATTTAGGTATGCTCAATATGGTGTATTAAGTACAAATGAACGTGTCTGTCCTGTCGAATGAGATCTAGATAATTAGAAACGTGCTGAACCGAGGATGGGCGAGGTTTACCAAGAAGCCGATTTCATACATTCTCATCAGGCAGATATATTGAAAAATTAATCACTAGTTTTATATATAACTTCCAACATACCGCAAACGGCTATTCGCAACCTTGACTAATTCACTCATTATCAGATGCAATAACTGGACCTCAAGCAGTTCACTCATATATATTGGAATATCAAGCTGACAGGACATAACGAATCAACATATTTTTAAGCCACATTAGCCCATAGCACTTAAATGAGTCGTTGCTCTTCCAGAGGCTGATCAAACAACCAACATTTTATAATTGTCTCAATTTGTACTTATTATTATTCGCAAGACTTTTGGGGCTGTTCAGTAAATCTACTGTACTCGAATTCAGTACAAAAAACACTTTTGAGCACAATGTACATTATCGATAGGCAAAGGGAAACTCAGTATGTCTAAAAATAAAAATTTTAACTATCCATTGAATTTCTCAAAACAGTTTAACTAATCTCAAGGCATAAGAGTCCTATCGATATTGATATAATTGTGCTAAAACCTGGTCAAGTTTTTGACCTACTGGCAAGGATTATAACCTCAGTGTTAAGATTCAGTCTCGTCTTTACATATGTTTGTAATTTGAGCACAGCTTCGTGTAACTATTGAGACCTATCAGAACTCACCCTTTGTCTTGACGTCTAAGCGTTGATCATTGTGGATAAATTGCAGGAGTACACGTTGATTTTCACAGTTCAATTGCGATGAATTATTAACAAGAAACACGGACCAGTGTAGATCACAAATAAAAGCAAATTACCTCCCATCGCAGCTATATTTGTAGACATCAAAATGAGAAATATTTCTTTACTACCGACAAATTTGTCCAACGTGCCACATCACGTAAGTGGTACGATAAATCAATGCAAAAATATCGAAGTCGTTTCACTTTGATTATTGACGGAGAGTAGTTTATGATACACACAAACCTATTGAGCTTAATCAATCGGATCAAGCGAAGGTGGAATAAAGGCATCGTTAATTTCGTTCACTTACTCTACAGTCTGGACCTACCATTCGAGCCAGAGTCGCGTAATACATTTAACCTGTTTTGCAATAAGTTATCTACTTGTGATTAGGCAGGAATTCAGTCAGTCATGCAACATCGCCGTTTCTTCTTTCCGATACACTGGGATTTATCGGCAACTCAACTAGAAGAC
>JTDE01000248.1:204705-293579 GCA_014338405.1 Paragonimus skrjabini miyazakii
TCCTTTCCCGGAAGGAGTGATTAGAACAGTGCAATCGATTGCGAATGTTGCACATAGCTACGAAGCTATAAGCTGGCAGAACTTATTAAGACAACGTATATTGAGCAGACACTGGAAAGAAATATGCTAGCTCTGATGGTAATATTGCATTTCTGACATTTTTGCAAAAACGTCCCACAATCATGGCAAATTTGAACGAATTACCTCACGATATCTTGGCCACTTAAATCGTGAACCACCTTTCCTTGTTTATTTGGAGGTTTAGAGAATCGAATTCAGAAATAAGCTAAGATAACATGCTATTTTGTTTGTTGCAATAATTTCATAATTAAATGAACGCCAGGCGGTTGGATTCGTACAATCGAATAATTCCATTAAAACATATTGTGCATGTCTTGATGACCTGCCTTCCACATCTGTTTTGGGTTTCAGATTCACGCGAAATCACTAAAAGATAGGGTGGCTTACTTTCAGAGAAACCGGAGTGATTCCCTGAAGTATAACACATAATTGCCCCGACAGTGTTGTCCTAAGTTTACTGTTTCAATACATACCACTGCTACACTTTTGGATGATTCACATTTTGTCCAGACTGTAATGCATAGCCAACAGTTCGGATGGAGAACTGTGAGAGAACGCCGCTAGTTTGCATCTCAGTTTTGTAGAAAACGATAAATACTATCCATCTTCGAAGCATAGCCTACAGGTTGCAGAAGTTGTGCATTGGTAAGACGCTGCTTTTGACTTGATTCTTGATGTTGGGTCACTACATGCAGTCGAGAGGTTTACGTGCCTATCGAGCTACATCAACATTGATAGGATGTCTGATTAGGTCACAGTTCGCATAAACAAGGTCTAGTGGTATTTACCAAATCACATAATTTGTAGCACCGGTCTAATTTTAGCCTTTCTATAAAAGACCGAGTGTATAGTGTCTTCGTAAGAAAAGTCTTACCGCACGACCACGAAAACTGATACATCCAAACGGAAGACGTTCCATGGTTGTTCATCTTTGACCAACTGTGTTTCCGGAGAGTTAAAGACGTGTTGGCGAATTCCGCTAACATGCCTTCAGGATAGTCAGACTTTGTCGGCCCGTAGGCATGAGTATCTCATTTCACAGGCTCTCTTAGCTTGATCACAGCTTGCAAATGCAAGTTCATGCCATGCCACGGTATACTTTGTTGGCGAGTGGTGTTATAACGAAGTCAGTTGTTTGGTGGTCAATATATGGCCCGTATATGGAGTAGGAAGCCATTGATGACGATGCTCACTTAAGTAGGGAAGTTTCGGTTTCTTAACTAGGGTCAGAAGGAAACACTCAGCACCTACAGTAAAGGACGATATCTGATTTGTTGAACACAGAGAGGTGAATACAGAGTGGTGATCCTTTTTTGAATCTACGTGCGCATCACCGTCATTTTCCCCCTTTTGTGACATCGTCCTCCTTCCACCCGTACTATCCCGTTATCCTCCTTCTTATGTATAGTGATACGTTTTTCATCTACCATTGTGCTATCATAATAAATACATGCACATTAGTGACTTCCGTTTAACACCGTAGACGTGCAACCCTTCTTGATAACAACAAGTCGTAATTCGTTTGTATGATGGACGGAGTACCAACTCGCATTCTTCCTCATCAGACAAACCTGTTTCCTGTTTCATCATCTACTAAACGTCAACTACTAATTATGTATAACTTCAGGCACGAGTTGCAATAGTGTTAAATTTTACCGTTCGTGCGATCCATCCTCATAGAATAGTTTCGAACCTCTCGTGTCGTTACACCGAAGTTCATTTTACTGACCATAGGTGTTCGATTGCAACTAATCAAATCTACCTTGTCCTCTATTCACCATCCCATACTCCACCTACACCTGTAGTGGTGCATAACTTTGGAGTGTACGCAGACAGATGGGTACACGGACCAAGGCATATGGACTAAAATGACTGCACCAAAGAGTAAGTCATTCTAATAACGGTAGTGCATCGATTAACCGAAGCTGGGTTTCGTCGATCGCAAGGGGTTCAGCTCTGACTAGATCCACAGCAGAAGTGATTTCACCGTCGCGTACAGTCATGGTATGCAACCGAGTGCTATCAAACACTTTTATTACAACCATGCGTTTCGTTGTCCACAATCATTTGCAGTGCACATGAAAAGAATTAGCAATTACAATGAGCTTGCCTGAATTTTTCTTGTGGCAATCATTATGGCCATATGAATCAAATAACAACACTTTTACTCCGTTAAACGTTAGTGTCTTTCATCTTGAAGGTGTTGTGTAACTGAGACTGGAGTGGTTCTGTCGCGTGAATCCATTTCGCGAACATAATGTTCATCGTACGCTATTCAAATCTATCAGTCCGGCAAAATTAATTCATCTTGTCATTTTTCTAAGCCAATATCCGTAAATAAATGGGACGGTTTTGCTCTCCTCATTCCTTGGCTTTGACACCGGACGATCAGTAAACTGATTGCAAAGACTCCATCAATGTTGGTACAGATGTGGTATAGATTGCTCCATGTTACTATGTCAGGCACTGTTGTTCATTGATTATTCGAGTGAGCACCATGTGGAAAACCGAACAGTTGACTACTACGTCATGTACCCGATGGAGCATATGAGGTCTTTGATGTCCCTGATCCCTAGTGGTCTTAATGAAGGAGGCTGACCTGTTTCATCTTCATTTAGCTTACGAAGATAGATATGATGCAATGTATGCGAGTTGACTTCCTACGTATGAATTCATTAAAACATAGGTTATGACACAAAAACGATTTTATTATTATCATCAATATAGGGTCGAATATGTGACTCCATACACTTTCAAACGTGCACAGACATAGGAAATAATTAACGCAGAGAAAAACTGCACTTCGACTGGATTCAAACCATCACGTCCAGTCACGTATTATTTATAGCCTTGGTTGATTCCAGCATGAAAAATTCAACAAATTTTAAACGTTTTTGAAAATTTTAACAAATTTGACAATTTTTCCCAATTCTGTTTGGCGAGTCCCTACCCACGATCACTTGATGAATTGAATATGGCATAGCGAGCTTGCTGGGCAGCTGAATTTCAATGTCGATTTTTCGAGTTCTGAGCATAGCCTTCTTAGCTTAGCTGGTAGAACGATTGTTTAAATCTGCCATTCTCCTCTCTATCTCGAAGTTAGCGGAGGTCCAGATTTTTTGTAATTGGATGTCTTCTAAATTATCGAACGTATCATACTACTTATCAGTACTGCCTGAAACGGTGTGACAAATTGGTTTTACTTTTTACTGGTAACAATCCAATTATAAGATGGGTACTACTTCATGTCAGATGAACTAGTTGAAGGCAGTTGAGATGAATTAAATCGTGAGTGAGAACAATTATCCAAAAGTGGCATACAGTGTCAATTGTGAAGCTTATAATTTCCTGCTCACACGGTTTTCTTGATAGCGGTTCTGGTAGTACACAGCTATGGGTGTTACTCGGGAAGTTATTTTGTATAACCTGGTCCCAATGAACACGAAACATCTCACAAGTGTTAGAAATGTCAACCTATAAATGGCAACTCCTCAGCCCGTCTTGCCTTGGCCAGATCCGGCACTCACTCGCAATAAAACGAATCTTATGGCTTACCAGTTACTTGCTCTGAAGTAAACATATCAATAGATTAGTTGTATCAATTTCCAGAAAACACACTGCACCGTAATCAGTGCGAATAAAAATTAAGTTCAAATAGTCAACCACTTGAAGTAATATGACGCAATCTGCGGAAATATCTATCAAAATGTCAATGAGGCCAACAAGGTTAGGTAGCTCAAGTATGTAGTATATTTTGTGCATGCGAATTCATTCATTACCTAGTTAAGGACATCAACTAAAATCAAACTGAATGAACAGCCGTTAATCATTGAGAATGGTTGAGTTGGATAAGGTATTGAAACGGTTGATGGACCAGTGATTCATTAATATAAGTGTGTTGGAGAGCGCAGTTCAGGTTGACTGTTCAAATAATTGGTTGATCATTTCGACTTTATTTGTTGTTATTTTCTTCTGATCCGGAGTACGACTGTCAAAAGATTAGGGGTCCGGCTTATAATAATGGAGCAGTACTGATTCCAGATAACCAATCTCAATTGATTGTTGGATTTATACTCCTGGTAACAACACAACTGGGCTGGTTCATCGAGTTCAGTTAAACTATTTCATCAGCTTCATCTGACTGGTTAATCGAGTTTCATACTGACATTGAACTTAAACAATAGTGTCTGTCCGACACCCGCCCAGCTTGTATATTCTCCTGATGACACGAGGCGGTGTACGTTGATAAATCAGCCAACTTGTTATGAATGCACACTAAAGGTTACCACTTGACATGATTAAAAGTTTACCAGCTTCATAAACAACGTAAACGTAACTAATCGCGCTGATGAATTTATGGGATTTACATGCCGTCTACAAAGTCTGCATGAGCCGCATCAAGAAGTTCTGGCTACGATGTAAATTGACATTCGATCGCGTATTTGATTTTCATTTCACGCCCACAAACCCAGTTCCGTTGAGGCTAACTAGGGACCATCAACATCCGCACGTCTATTCTTGCCGATTGGACACAATCTTGAAAAATGTCTGCCAATCACTTATCAACGATACTACTGGCTAATTCATGATCGTCATTATTATTGTTCAACTCCATTAGCTAAACAATTAACTTCATTAACTGACTTATTTTCGTTTGTGCTTAATAACTGGTTTTAAGCTTGTTTGGCAGAAATAATTGATGAAAAATAGTATGGCAGAAATGATCTTGTGGGAAAACCCCAATCGTAAAGTTTCTGTGCCTTAGGAAAACTTGAACCGGTGAGCGATCGAGAATGCCCAGACATAACTTCGTAGATCAGCATGTTAGGGCCTTTTCACGTACATAATCATATGGGTCTAAAGGACGACCATTGAAAAAAGTTGCTTGGCAAAGTGTTTTTTTCGCTCACCTAATTTTTCTTCTGAAGTAGAAGAGAAAGCGGTTGCATAATTTTACTAGAAAATATTTTGAAAGACTAAATAAATGATTTACTTGTTATATCACTGTTTTACTAATCACCAAAAAATGACTTCCAGTCCATCCATTTGGAATCTTATATACTTTTCACGGTTAAATTTATTGACCATCCCTTCCAGTTCATCAGTTTGGAATCTAATGTACATTTCATGATTATTGTTACGACGTTCAATAACTTACGGATAATCTCAGTGAGTGATGTTGGGTCTCAGTTAGAACTCACAAGGAACGTTTGCAAACCGAAATCAGTGAACTCGGTCACCCAAAGTAGACGCACCTTTGCATAAATCCAGCAAAAGCAAAAATCAGACTAATGCATTTTCCCGAAAGATTGTAGAGGAAAACTAAGTTAGAATATGATAGATGCGATGAGATTTGAATTGTGATTAATCTATCTCAACTAAACATCAGCCTTAGTTTCAATAAATGTGATATTGATGAACGAGTTTGTAGAGTTTTGTAACTGAAACGCGACTGATAGATCCAAACAAGAGGACGTTCGATTGGAGTGTGAAATCTGCAAACAAACGAGAGTTTTGTTTATTCTTCTGCAACCCTATTGCGGTTGAGTTCACCAAATCTTTAGAGTCATAACATGACGTTGGAATCTTTGCGTCAAATTGCAGTCAGTTAGAGCAAAGCAACACTGTAAATAAAACGACAAACCAACCTTCAACTTTTCTAATACGTACAAGTTGAGTATGGAGATTTTATATGCAAACGTTGAATTCAATTACACTTGTAGGCTACACTCAAACTTTTGTGTTGATTTGTAGACCTAATTAACAAGTAGTTGTTCCAAGATTGTGAATCGGAATCTTAAACCAAATGTTACTTATCTGCAAGCTTGACATTACATTCTGTAGAGTACGGGCAAGTCTTGTTACTAATTCGATTTATACTACTAATTACGTCTATCTCGTCAGGGTATCTTTGAAAATGGTCAATCAATTCAACCGGAGTAACTGTTAGAGAAACAAACGTATTAAGATACAACTGGCCAACAAATGAAAAGCTTAAATTTTCTAAAAGAACTTTATTGGAAAATATAATATGAAGTTAGCTATCAACATCATTACGAATAATCACCATAAGAAATATATATAAATATCCACTTACTTTTTGGGCTACACATTGAGCCTGGAATCAGCACCACAAGCCCTAACACCAACAAGCACCAAATCGTCATTTTCAGAAGGCCTCAGGTTGACAACACAGTGAGTAAACCATGTCGGTAGCTTTTATGTGTAAACGATTCCACTGAGAACTTGAAGCCTTGCTCTAGCTGTGTAGTTGCAAACGTAATAAACAGTGTACATTGATCGCTATACAATGGACGCCATATGAACATTTACATTCAAGTTGACAGAGTTTAGAAGTGCAATGTGACTGTCCATGTTTGGTAAGCAGATGTTAAGATAGAGGTAACGTTTTTATTACTCTGGCAGATCTTTTGCTACTCTAATTAGACAAATGTCTAAAAGCACTGTTAAGATGTGAGTGCACGTAACCCAGACAACCACTCAACAAAATGTTACACCCAACTGTCAAAGTTGGATGATTGAACACAACTTAATAAGTTGGTCAAGCAAAGTTCATCTGAAGGCAACCAGTTTGATGTACCTGAAACATTGGACAATAAGGGACGTATAACATAAATTCGAAGATCATATATACAAAGGCAGTCAATTATTGAAAACATGTCTTAAACCAAGAAGTTCCAGTTCATTAGGACATAAGTAATATGTGTTACAGGATTCGGGTACGTTGATTTTGTCATAAATTTTACCCACTAAAATTACCACCAAAATATATTTTTAAACTGAATTCCCACTTCTTCCTTCCCATGGAAATATCACATGTTCTATTCTGAAAAGGAGTATTATTTCTTAGTTTCACTCTTTAGGAGCCGGCCAATTGTGCTGTTTTTATCGTGGCCGGGTTTAGAACTCCGACCACCCCCGTATGAGGCAATCGTGTTGACAACTGTGGCATTCACCCCCACATTATGCACGACTCAATTATCATGAGTGAAATCTCAGTCACGCATGCTTGTGAACATTACTGAGATTGCCAGATTGCCTGAATACAAGACACACCACCCGTTCACTGACCACGCTATTGAAACTGTTGAGTCAGGTCGAAATCTGCAACTTCCTTTAACCCGCTGAACAAAGATCTGATTATTGATGAATGTGCGCACATCAAGACCGTAAGAAAAACTAGAAAAAACATGATTGTGAAGCAGAGGTCTAAGATTAGAGTCAAGTCAAAGTTGTAACATCAGCCATCGTCAGTAGTTAACCGTTATCAATTCTGATTGATCGTGTGTGAGTAGGTAGTCTTTCCATATGTCTAATAATATTGGTTTCGGGCTACTGAACTATACACTTAAGTGGCTGATCAGACCGATATTGCGGTAACCTGTTGTACGATAATATTTCTTATTCCAGGACCTGGGATTTCTAAATCCGTTGCCGAACTGGTTGTGTTATGATTTACTGTTTGTACGAGTTGTTTCCAAGAGATTACACAATTCCTGAATTATTCTGCAAATGCACAGATCTTGTCATATTTGCAGCTACTATCTCGATATGCACATGGCACGGGATGCATCAGCGAACCGAATATTATCATTTTCAAAATAACTTGCCGGGTTGAAGGCAAGAAAACCAGTTGATCAGCAAGGTTTGTGCACCTCAACATACAAATTAAGCTTTACCACAAAATACGGGTCCAACGTATTCAGGAAAGTTTGATACCAGTGAATCCTACAATGTTTGAGTTTTTCAAACCTCCCAAGTAAGGTGTAGATAGCGGATAGATAGAGGACAATATGGAAAATATCAATTTTCTCTCTTTCACAGCAACGTCTTCGTATCTGTAGTATAGTTTCACTTTTCTGACACCGATGAAGGTATCCGGCAACACTTTGCTGTGAAAAAAGAGGAATTTTATATTTTCCTCTGCATACTAAGGTTGCGCAGGTTGCATCCATGAATGTATTGTAGGACGGTATATGCAGTGTATGCAATTCTGATTACTCAGAAGACTATCGGCGTTTTTGAACATTAGGTCATTGTTAAAATGTGGGACTTCATTTTATGAACATGATACCTTCATCATCATCAACAACAACAATAACAATATAATCATCATAACAGACATGAGACTGACCATTATGTGCTGTGGCTTGGGCTGCCGATGTTTTAGTTCAGAAGTTACTTCTGGTTTCATCGACGCGGTTAATTCAGTGAATATCAAGAATCACAAAATTATTTCTCTAAATGTATCCTCCTTGTTCACAAACATGCGGTCAAGGGAAATTATTGATTATCTGTGCGCTTACACTGAAAAAATACAACTCATCGTAGAGAGTCCCATCGCCAAACTAAAAGAGGCCCTAGTGTTCTGCACCTCAAACGTTTAATTCCGATTCAATGAAAAGCTATATAGACAATGTGATGACGTAGCAATGAGTTGTCCATTTGATCCGCTGCTAGCAGACACATTCATGGCCAGAATGGAGACCGATGAACTACGTCACGCCATCGATAATTGCTGTTTCTACATACACTACGTAGACGATACAATTTCCTTAGTGAAGGACAAAGATGATACACGGTCTACAAGCTGAAATTAATAGTGCCCAATCGCAACATCTCGTTTACTATCGAATTATAGATCATCAACTAGCTTTCATTTTTAAATGTTGTCCTGCTTCGTAGAAATGATGCATCAATTAAAAGGACGCTTCATAAGAAAACAACCTGGACCGGCCAGTACACGTACTTCCTCAGTTTTGTTCCGCTGAAATATAAACATAATTTGGTTTGCTGCTCAACATGCAGAACCCAAAGGAGATGCACATCAGAAACCTTATCGGGTGAATTTCAGCACGCTTGAGATGTGCCGATTCGAAATAAATATCCTCAACGATTCCTGGACACAAACATGCAACCAAAAGTGAAACATGACATTGTTCAGACGGCGGATAAAAAGCCTCATCATACAAGGGTGAAGTTACCAGTGAGATTATCACCCACCGAGTATGTAATGCAGTTGTGAGTGTCTATTCTGCAACAAGGGTCACCTTATCGTTCAATTCATGCTCGGTACTGGTGCCACACTTCAAAGATGGCTTGCATAGGCTTTCTTTGTTCTTTTGTGTTTATTCCGTCACCTGTGGTAGCCAAGCCGGTTGGATTGAGAAAACGACAAGTCGGCTGTTGGAAAGACTTCGTGAAAACCTCCCGAAATGGCTTCACAGTGGTTCGAGAAAGCTCATTTCTAGTGCAATCAGTTTTTACTTCATTGGCACTGGTTATTAAATTGAGCTGGATGAAGCCTACCGAGTCATTTAAAAGGTTCGTCAAATTCACTCTAGAGCTGTCAGGTTGTGGCTGTTATCAGCGGCCGAGGAAATTCCCGTCAAACTCAACAACCCATGTCTGCGTCTTAAAACGCAGTTCATGAAAAAAATTACATCTGTCTTGACCAGATATTCCACAGCCACTTGAAACCCAAGCAAGCGTGAAACACTTGACACCGACAAATGTATCTCTCAAGTCAGGCACAAGTGGTATTGTCACATATTCCCAACACCCCCACCTCCTCCAGTAGTCCGTGATCCTGCCCTTGCCTATGATTTTGATGACCCATTTATTTTGCACTGTAAACGTACGTACCCTATGTATTTGTAAGAGCCCGATTAAACTTACCAAAAACAAATGTTCACATTATTGATTTTTTGTGAATTCTATGGGAATCTGGAAACAAATGAAGATTTTCGTTCATATGGAATCTTTCATTACACACCTTGTGGTATATTTAAGCATTTACTTTATTCTGTATTGCTTACATGTATTTACAATCTATATCCATGAATTACCATAATTATGTCCTATTCTATCTCCGTAATTGAGTGATTGTTAATTTTGTTTGTTGAATCTCACGTTACACGCTTTGACATATCATTGGTACGTTCGAACATCCGCGCCACTCAAGTTATCGTTCTTTGGGTTACACCTACTTCTCGTGAACATTGAATATGTAGATCTTCAAAGAAACATTGTTCAACCTACCGCATGTAGACTGAAATAATTAACTAGATTATGAGCCTGATATACTCTAAAGTGAAACAAAACACACGAATACGCATATAAATGGTTTTACTGATTCGAACAGTCAACGGAATGATCTACATCGGTCTTCTGAATTATTGTAGCATTACCGTCATGATGCGATTACCCACTGAAGCTCTCAAAACTGGACTAAAAACATGTACCCCACGAGTGCACGACATGCCGCGTTCAGCTTGTCTGCATTGTTGATGCGCCAGAGTTGTTTAACGATTTGGTTGAAAGTTGGACAGCATTCAAACACAGCTTTTAACCTGTCTGCACACTGCAAGTAAAACATACCCTTCGCCTTGTCGTATACTATACAGTAGCTTAATTGATAGATATGTCAAAAATCAGAATGATCGACAAATACGTTTAACTCAAACGTACCATTCAGAATGGAAAACCGGAGCCCTAACAAAAGTCTGATTCTCACCGTAGCGAAAGATTGGCTGGAAGGTATATGTGGAGACAAAATGTGAGTTAATGTTTAGAGTCTGGTTAAACCATGCCGACGAACTCTTTTTCTGCTCAAAAGTTGGAAATATATATGCTGTGAGTACAACACTTTCCCGAATAAACTAGACATGGAATACAGACATAGGATGCCGAACCATGCTAACCGTGTAAGTCATAGCAAACGATTGTTGTGTTATCATCACGTAACTTCTAATTGATGTGGAGCAATGAACAAATTTCAACTTCAGACGTCCCTTGCAAGCACAGCAATTATTGTACATCACACGTACCGCCAAAAACAATGTCAACATCATCTTGCGTGAGCTAGACTGTTTAGGTTATCCCTTCAACCGGAAGAGCTAACAACAGTCGTGGTCATAAATGGTCCTCAACATTATCGGTGACCACGTGTTAGCAGTTATTCTAGTAAAGACAGTACAAAATAAGCCCCAGATTCATCAGTTAAGGAGAGATCGCTTTGATTTGATTAATTACCTTGAGTGTTTAATATATTTTGTATACACTATTATCCTGTTGGTTACCATCATAATTAATCTGGTTAAAATGTAGTTATTTATTCAAGAGTATGAAATATCTTGACTCTGATCGTAGTACTGAATCCGGATCTATATGTTCACCCTTGACATCCCGATAACTAATTTAGCGGCAACCCGAAAACTTCAAGCGTGCCACTCGTCTGCATGGATCCTCCACCGCTCCTACTTGAATGTGGGCACAGTTTCTACTTCATTCGGAAACGGAGCAGCTATCACATAGATCATTCATTTATCTAGTGCTATGTAGCTGGTCTGTACTTCGTTCACCGTGTGAATGTATTCGAATGACTCGCTGAATCATAGTTGTTGATTCAGAAAGAGCTACACCAAATCAGATGTTCATCGTTTTCTGGGCTGATTTAAGATAACGTCACTAGGTTGTATTGAGACTTTCTTCAGAATCGTGGACAATGACTAAGCAAAATTCGCCCGCGCAACCTCGGGCAACCACACTCAGGGTTTGTCACGTGTTCCAACTGTTCTGCTATTAGGTACAATCTTTGGTAACGTCGGAAGTTTTCGATTGCATTTTGATGTTACTCCACTTGTCTGATCATCTGAAGTCATGATAATTACTCGTTAGCTATATGAGTTTCATCGCACACCGTCTTCTCCAACATTTCGTTATATCGCGACTCCACTTCAACAGGTCAGTCGTTCACAAACTGAGAATACCCTACCTTACTCGAACACGATACCGATGTCGCAAGATGGATCTGCAAACTGACATTATTTAATGGATTATTCACCATATAAACAGGCAAACTTCATGGAACACAAGTTAATGCACTAGGAAGGCGAATGTGCGAGAACCCTTATTGCGAACTCACGCCGGCCGCCAGCGAAGACGGATATTCACGGGAACTCCCGTCGACTAAAATAATTAAAACAAGCGTTGGGCCGATTGAGTGTAATTCCTAACAGTAACGACTGGAACATTCTCTGCCTGGAGAATACAGCCCATAGTATCGAAGACGACATAGGTTTGTCATTGACATAACGTGCCTATTCCTTTGCCAACGTTCTAATACGACTTGACTGCTTGACCTGGGTACCTGCAATGCGGCTTCACCTAGTCTACTTGCGCAGAAACATGAAGAACACGATTGCGGAAAAACATGCTGTATTGATGACTGCCAGTTCGACCAAATGAATAAAATGTCATTAAATATATATCATGAAATAGTGGCCAAATATGGCCATTTACTTGTTGAATCACTGTCTGCTTGTTTAGGCCACTTCGCTACCAAGTGGCCAAGTAAGGCCAATTCCATAGGCGTTCGTTTCTCGGGCTGGCGTGACACCCACGCTCACTTGCACTTATCCTCCTGGCGCGACACCCATGCTCACTTTCACGTCTCCTGCTAGTTGGTCTGACGTACCCCTCAGTGCTTTGTCGATGTCTGATTTCGTCAGCCGTCACCGAAGGCCTGACTGGTTTGCAATGATGACTGATTTAATCGGCCGTCCCCAATGTCCTGACTAGATTGTTTTGATGAATTTGCCTCCTAATAGTCATACAGACACGAGTGATGGTCACACTCATGTTAGTAGTTTTCAGTACGGTGATAGTGATAGGTCAACTCTGACCTCGTAGGGGGTTTGAAATTTTGGAGCTGTCGGTAGTGATTTCAATATGGATTACATCTTGTTTCCGCGGTCTAATCGTAACACTTTCTTCTGTTCATGGTTAAGTTTTCCGGTTTGACTACTGTGAACAAGAGACACGGTTGTAATAGTGCAAACCATCTATTATTTTGTTGCCGTCTTCATAACACATGAACAACAGTTCAGCGTCCACCTCCATCAACGGGAGTAAGGCTTTCGTCAGCGCACCTGTGATATGCCGGTTTGAAGTTCAGTAACTTCATTGGACACATCAAACTGGCGGAACTGATGGCAAGTAATAAACTCAGGAATACCAGGTTTGCAATATATATGGAAAAAAAGTAAACCATGATTATAAACAACGTCAAATATTACGATTTATTATAGGCAAACATACATAAAAATGACTTAGAACTAGGAATCGACTCAGCAAACGACTGGGAAGTATAATGTAACGTTGGAACGTTTGGGCTCACTGATTTCCAATAGTAAGCTAAGTTGCAGATGAATTATTTCCATCTGGCTCCGCGATATGTAGGAAGGTGTAATAATCGTAATTCTTAAATAAACTATGTTATTTTTGTTTAACTGCTAGCCTAATTACCACGTTCAAAATACACATTGTATTACAAGTTCGTTGGCTCACTCACTGTTGTTACTACGTAGAAATCATTTCCGAGTTTGAGCCAAATATAAGTGCGATTAGTTATGCGTACGTCTAACTACATCTGGATTCGCAGAAAGATTTTTGTAACTTAATGAATCCGAACATTCACTCAAGTTCTCAGGATATTGATAATTGTGTGGAACACTCTGGAATGTGGTGTATTACGCGCAAACGTATTAAAGAAGAAAAAAGAACGACGCATTTTCTCGGAGTCATTGGCAAGGATGCATGTGCATTGATTAAAAATCTGGCGTTTTCCTATTCTTCACTTTCACTCCCATTCGGTGGACAATAGACATGGTTTTAATTGTGCAAATCACCCAGTCCTTTATTGCAGTCCTCATGATATATAAACAACAGCTGAGGATTCACTTCTATCACAGAGTTACGGTTTTGGTCATCGCGCCTGAAGAGCAATCGCAACATGGTCTCCACAGTCATAGAAATAAAAGAACATGGTAAACTTTGGAAACAAACCGTGTATTTCCAGCAATATCCGAAAATATGACAATTAGTTAATTGTGGCCTAGTATGGGACCAACGACAGCAACCGAATGGAGAAAGGGGAGGAATGTGAAGTGGGTTCCAGCCCACTCGGCGGACTCAAAAGCGCACCAAGCGAAAAGTGCATAAAAAATTCGAGTCAGCGAAACAACACTCGAGAGAGTACAAGCGGAACGACTTCGAACTTCGACTGGAACAATAGATGAGTTATCAGAAAGGGGACAAGCACTCACTGCGTGTAATTACCTGCATGACTAGAAGGTAATGGTGCCGAGTTTGTACCAGGCTATCTGTAGCAAACATTCACAGAACAGACACGCAAGTAAACGTGGTTGTAACCGGGATGATTTGAGAAGCCGTACGGTTGTTGTCCACTACAACTGGTAAATCAGCCGTGCTATGTATTGTTAACAGTGGTGAGTGGCGTGCAGACCAACAAAAGCTGCAGTCCAATAAGTTATCCTTCAGAACAGGATCTGTAGCTGAACTACTTCATTCGAATCCGAACTCAGTTCAACAGTGGAATATCTGTAAGTTACCTGATCATAAGCGTTCTCGAGTTGCCTATCCGTTCCGCAGTTACAAATGCCATAAATTTGGTAAAACAGGCCACATTCAAACCGTCTATCGCAGTTCCAACACATGTTCGGTCCATACTTCTTTAGATGAGCAAAGTCTCCCATGTGACCTCTGATCCACTACTCTTACTGCCATACCTATCAATCCTGTCAATTATACGCACCATAAATCACAACCAGTCTCTGCTCACGGTGATTTCGAACATTCTTTCATTATTGAATTTAACGCTGTTTGGTTTCCAGTTTTGGTTGGATGCGTGAAGCGTTCTGCACACTCCGTTGTCATCAAGCCTACTGATATTTCTATTGAACATATTGATGGAAATGCTTCATCTAATTTCGTCAAATGCAAACTTTCACTCACAGATGCACAGTACATTTCTTATACATGTTTACGTTTGTTATTAGTTCTGGTCCATATATTATTGGTCTCAAGTGCGTGATCGACAGAACAACCCGAAGTTTCATTTGAATTGCAACGAGGATAGTGTTTTCAGTTCCTGGTAGAAAAATGTACTATTGCTGTTAAGCTGCACGGATAATGGCGTTGTACATAATGTCGATCATATTACGACTTCGTTGGTTTACTCGCTGTATTATTGCTTCTGCGTAGAAACTAGCTTTCGGTTTGAGTTGAGCCAATTTACGATTACTGCCGCATATTTCTAACTACCACGGAGCACTCCAAGATATTTTCGCTCAGAAAAAATAATGAGTTCCCAAACCATACTGAGACAGGACCTGACGCAGAGTGTGGTGATTTATCATGGATATCAAGCCTTACAATGAAAGTGTGACAAAAATAAGCCATTCCAAGAAATCACTGCATTGTGCAATACCAATAATGGTTTCACGCAGAAGCTGATGACATTGCTCGTGGAAACTGAATATCCCTATCCCAGTAAAGAAAATGTTTTACTGCGCTGCTTGATATGGTAGACGTTTACCGAATAACTGTGCTGTATGCTTGTCATCTTTTCTTTAACAAAACACCCAGCACGCATCCTTACTTTCAACATTCTATTGGCTGTAATTTAATAACCTCTTTGCTTGGCTAATCAATAAATCACAAATAGTCGTGATTTCAATGGTCTGTAGGTTCTTGTCCCAATTCGTGTATCACTGTTAGTTACTCTGAACCATCGACGTATGTGCCAATGATTTGACGAATGATTTCGACCCGTATTTGCAATTAATCATGTGAATATGGACGACAGTCAAGTTTGATAGTTTTCACACACAATCCTAAGACACTTCGATTGTTAATTTTCCAACACCTAGGAATGATTGTCCGATGGTTATCAATTCCAGTTTTCAGCACAATTTTTCGTGGTAGGTTTCGCTTAGTAAAGCAACGAGTCAAGACAAAGACGATAGAAATGAATGGAAACCACCTGCCCCGAATATACCATGCTTGTTCAACCGTACAGTAGCTCACCTTCAGGGTATTTCTTTCAAGAATGGCCACTTCCTTGAAGCGACCCGTTTTATCAGTCTCACTGAATTTCTACAAAAAACAAGAGGACGTATCAAGACCACCACTAACCACATATTACCACAGATCACGTTTATTACCCAAATTTCCTTCGATATACTCCTGGAAATACCATAGACTTCACTGACACCATTTTGTTTATAGAAGTGTATACAAGGGTTAGTGTTAGACAGCCGACCCATTCATGGTTCCGCCAATGCAAATGTCCTGCACCTTTTATATAATTACCTCATCGGATGCACACGATAAGCTGCCAGTTGCCATATTATGCTACGTTAAGATTGCAGAACGGCTGTGGATTTTGCGGGATCTTCGTCTCATCAACCGAAGTGCAGTTACAAATATGTAGGAGGTTGTCCTTTTAGTCAAAATACTGCGTTTCTTTGAGGAAATTGCCGGAATAGCAATACAGTAACTGGCGAAGGATAGTAATATCATGACCGATGTTGTCAGCTGAATGGTTAAACTAACGGGATTATATAAGAGAAGCATAACCCACATGTCACTTTTGATCGGCACGCTGATTTGATGGCTAGACATTTAAGATTTTGGTAATGATATGTTGAACTAATCGTTCAGCTTGATATACTGACTGATCTTTAGGGTACACGTGGAAAGTAATGGCGTCACTTCTCCTTCACTCTTACCACGGATCCACTCTTTTTACCTGTTGACTGCGTGTAGCATGCGGCTGAGCAGTTGAACAGAAATGTTGACATCTCGTAAATCTTACTCCATAGAATTCAATAAGTGTTGTTCGTTATTCCAATTGCTACCAGATGCGCTCAGAGCAAACGTACAACTACGGGTGTGGTTCAACTTTAGATTAAGTTACGTTTGTGAGATTACATAAGAGTTCCATGGGATACGTTACTATGAACCAACCAGAGGACCGTTCTGGGAGGCTTCAAGATAATGTGGTTGTCACTGCGGATGCCTATCTGAAGAGTGTGAACACTGCTGGATTTGGGCATGACTGCTTTGAGAGAGTTCTACTTAGTGCAGCTTCAATGTCTGCTTTAACTGATTCAAAATCCTGAGCCACATTCAGAGGTGGCACGTTTTGGAGGAGGATGCAATCCGTTCGTTCTAATTGGCAATTGCATTCAGCAAAACAAATACCAATGTCAATTATACCAACTTTTCCGGTAAACCCATGATTGCGCAACGTCTGCTTTTTGCTCACTGGTTGACATCGGTATAGCTGCAGGTACGCCGGGGAGTATCTGTTAACACTGAGCCAATTATCCACGATCTTAACTATCAATATTAATGCTAGAAGTACATGGACTACAAGGGGGGAGTGCTAATTTACAAGGCGACGCGGGTGGAGCAAGTCACCACTTACAATGTCTAGTGTGCATATATCTGAAGAATGGATTGTTACCAGGTTAAGTAACGCAGATTGATATCGCAGTGGTATCTGCGGTATGATAATACTGGGTGATTTCATGTTCTACTGTTGAGAAGAACAGATAAGCTTCTCTTTTCTAGCATGTCCTTGGTTAATGTTATTTTGGTTACAACACTTTCGAGGAAGGCCACTTGAGATCATAGCTAGACATCATGTTAGACGTTTTAGCCAGCCTCTTTCAAAAAGGTGCATTAGTTTCAAGTATTGTTGTAGTTACAATTGGTAAGTCCAGGTGATTTCAGACGGTATGATTAAATGTGAACGACATTCAACATGGAAGTAGAAACATGTCATGTTCATCGCTGGCGTTGGGTTTCGGTATAAAACTGAAAATTGAGAAACACCACATTCATCGGTCCAAGTTTCTATGGTAGTAGTCATTGCGAACCGGCCTTAAGATAACATATTATAGTAAATACGGTTATGTAAGCTCGTGGAGGATATGGGGCAGCTTATAACAGTTACTGATGAAGTACTTACTGTCAAAAACCTGCAAACATTGTTTTTGAAAAATCCACGGTGAATCACTTAATTTTGTAAAATTTGTTAATTTCCGGAACAAAACGAAAAGCACCACTCATTGCACTAAGCAAGCCTAACCTTAGTGAGTCTACATGGGTTATTTGATGGATGAGTAACAGCAGTGAAATGAGAAAAGCAGTTGTCCACAAAGTCTTGGTTTTGCAACTAGTTAACTCAGCGCAACATATAGTTTGCATTTTTAAAGTGTGGCACATTTCAACAGTTTGCTCGTCATAACATAATCAGATGCTACGCCAGGTTGCATGTGGATATGAAGGCTAATGCCAAATCGTGCTGATTGAATTTTGATGATTGCAAAGTTTCACTACCCTGAAGCTGGGTTATCTAAATTTCAACCCTAGTCAGCACATATTTAATTGCATTGCTTGCAGCTGCTCCGATCACCCGCAGGACAGTGTTGAAGGTGAACACCGCATGGATGGCCACCTGCTGAATATTCGACGTTTCGATGCTTGCAGCCTGCTACGTGATTCGATAACAGGCATGCTGTTGTTCGCAGATGTTAGTGCGCTAACAGCACATGGTGTGGATGAACATAAGCGACTGGTCATGGCTTTCGTGGCCGAGACATCTGAAATTTGTTTGGATAGCAACGCAGGTAAGAACTTTTTTCGTCTTCCAGTCTTTTCCGGGCAGACGTGCTGTGTCTGCACCTGGAATAAGCATTAACGTAGGTATTGTGGACAGCTGCAAAGACTTCGGATACTTGGATAACAATCTATCGAAAGACCTTTCCGTGACCAACGAGTTGCGAGTTCGTGTAGCGAATGTTAGAGTTGCTTCAATCCATTTTGAGAGATGTGTCTGGAAGAACTACACTCTGAAGATAAGATAAGCTTGCTGCCCATGCTGTTGTACGACAGTTAAACTTGGACACTGTACCAAAGGAATTTGCGGTATCTGAGCCATACAAATGCACAGTCAGCTTGGTTTGTCAGAACAAATCTGTGAGATGAACGGCGAACGGATGCCAAAACGGCCGCTTTACGGGCAATTGAGAATAGGTAGGCGAAATTATGGTAGGCAAAACTGATGCACAAGAAGGTTATCTGAGATGGGAAACCCGATTGCTACATCATCCACCTGTCAATATAGCAAACCGTTGAGTGGCAGTTGTACACGGAATGGGCTTCGGAACAAAAGCAGTTTCAACCTCACTATTTTTAACTCAACATCTTGTCTGGTCTCGGACATGTAGTTATAAATACAATTGGCAGTTTCTGTCAGCGCAGAATGACTGACAAATAAACCCAACCGGGAGATCAGCAATACCGTATCAAATTCACCACATCTCTAGTTATTAGGTATTATCACAAAGAATGACTGACAGTTCAGACCCCATCTATGTGCATCCACTCATTTACTTGTTTCTGTGGAGCAGCCTACATTGGTCGAACATCCAGACAGCTTTCGAAGAGTATCAGAGAACACCATCCACAAGGGAATGGGCACGAAGAAACGCGACCAATCAGCAATGCAATTTTCGTCCATCTGGTCGAAAGCGGGTACCGCGTGAACACTGATCGAGCCTTTCTAGTGGTACACCTTGTGCTAGACAACCTATCAAAAGCCGTCCAAGTGGAAACACTATGTACCGCCGCGGCGATCTGAATCAGGTTGATTGACCCGGTATTATATCATCAAAAGCAGTTTGTTCAGGCGCTACAAATACCATGGTCATAAATCCACCACATCTCTGGCCAACATTGGCAGCCAAACCAATCGACAAATGTGACGTAATAGATCAATCAAGTTATCGCCAATTAATTGACCACTGATCTAGTGTCCCGCTGACGAATCGGATCGATATCTCAATCTAAATTTATTGAATCCTATATAATTTTACCGGTCAAAAGCGAATTGATATTACTGTGTTGAGCTATCGTGTCTGCCGGGGGTAAAGTGGGAAAACAGCTGTAATTTTAGTGCATACACGTAGGATTTACTTGACAGAAAAACAGGGGATGGCGGCAAACGAGCAGATAGTCTACGGATAAACTTTAGCTGCCCGTCAAATCCACCACGTTGACTAGGTATCGCCGACGAGATTCCACAGCGAACATGTTGTGGTCACTGACCTGATTATGATCATGATGACCATGGCGAGTGAAAAGCCAATACTGGCAGCAATGAGACTGTAGTCGTTCGGTAGTGACGCATCCAAATGTTGCGTATAGCTGGTGAGGGCCAAAATGTGACTTGCAGTCACATCATTTATCTGTTTATTAGGCAAAATCTTTCCGAAGATGGTTTGCGTCCGATGGACTGCTTTCCATAGTGGAATGAATTGGTGCAACCGATGACGTTCGATTGCATGATGCATTGAGTCCACAAAATTATTATCTCTTCGACCGAACGTAGGTTTTCCGGTAATCTACACTAGGCCCATTCACATGAGCGTGAGATCAATTTAGAACGCAAATATCCGCAAAATATCGGTTCTGTTTGCTGGATTCTAACCAGTGCATATGTATATAGACAACGATTTGGTGAATGTACTTCACGGCAGAAGAGTTTGTTTATGGATTTCCGATGGTGGTTCACGACCAAGTCCGTATTGCCCATATCGCCAGGTGGATAAACCTTTATGGGCATGCAAAGGTGACGCCGGAGTTGAGAGTTATATTCATGACTTCGGTGTATGTGAACGACAATACGGACAGGAAGACACGGAAAGAAATGCAGAAAGTAATAAGACAGCGAGCATCTGTTGAAGTTGCATCGAGACCAACACCACAGAGGACCGATAAAGTTATTTCAACTGTGTTATAGTAGGATATCGGAAGAATAGCCCGTCCAGCCTGGTGGTTCAAGAGGTCCGAAATAAATCTTCCTTTGATGTTCCTTCTTGGTGGGTGGATCAACTAATAGTGGGAGCGCTTGAGTTAGGGCGGGCCGTACATACAAGGGTTGAAATTGACGGGGAGAACAGTGTTCGGTCGATATGGAAGTGGTTATTTTGCTGATGGCTCGTGCAGGGAAACAAAACGTATAACCGACTGTCGAGAGGAAAACCAGAACAGGAACCTGAACGGCACTAAGAAATCTTAATTCATTGAAAAATAGTACTTGGTTCATAGGGAAACAACATTAAACAACGTATCAGCTGATCGACATTTCGGGTTGATTGTCGTCGGTCGATCGCAACTCCGTTTACACTAGCTTGTTTGTGAGTTCCGATCAGTTGAACGGTCAACATTCATAAAACTGCCCTAATCCAATCTTATCACACCGACATCAATGATGATCAGGACAGTTGGGGGTCCTGACCTGATAGTTGTTGGTGTGAAAGCGTGTGTGGCAGTCATATCATGAAACACCGTTTCATTGTGTCTACAGGAACTGGGCGGATAATCCTTCAAGTCGATTTCATTGTTGCAACACATGCCGTGATTGATCTGAAGCCGAAAATGCCACCAACCAGATATGAATCCCTGACACTCACAGGGCAGCATCAGAATAGTGTCAACGAAGTACATATGGCGAGAACCCCCCATCCGCACAGCCCCCTTGCCGCAGTCTATGGTCAAGAAATAAACCGAGTATGTCACGAACGACGATGATCCGTAAAGAGTCTGCGAATAGGTTGCTAATGAACTACCAACAACTGAAATACTTCGACTTCACAGACCCCATATTATGCCGAGGAAGTGGGAAGTTAATACGGAATGTGCTGTTTGAGGATAATATCGAAGAATCTAATAGTTCGTACAATGTGTCTGGATACAAGTTAGATCAGGGTGAAATTAGGCCCCCGTCAGGGAGAATACTGACGGTTAGAGAGACCGTGGCTCTTAATTCTAAATGTATGCCTGGACAATTTCTGGGCAAAGTTGTGTACTACACTCGTTCCGTGAAATATTTTCACTCCATCACATCACCATTGTACGAACTCCTCCGAAAAGACAAGCAATTTGAATGGACCGACGACGCCCAGGGCGCATTTCCGTGGGTACCACAAAACAGGGACGAGCGACAACTGATGCCAAAACATCAGAATGCAAAAGAAACGTTCACCGTAGCAGCATATTCAAGGTGTTTGACGCTTTGATAAGAGGAGTGATGACCCCAGCAGATGCTGGGGTTGAAGGTCTGAAAATAACCCCTTTCCAATGGAGGAGATTTGGCTATAACAGTGCTGGCGTATTAACTTGGCAGCGTGGTGTTGATGCACTCATGTGGCGATCATCCCAAGACAACTTGAAAGGAAACTGGTAGCCATGAGATGGTACACACCAGATGCATGAGAAACTAAGATCTGCTGCAACAATCCATACTGGCCAAAGATGAAACGGGATGTGACGGTCTACGTATTTGCCAGGCGAGCACGGAGAAATCTTCACTCCAATTGATGTATAGGAGAACTCCTCCATTCTCGGCGGATCGAAACCTAGGAATATGGCTACTGCGCAGCAATTCCACCAGATAATTGGATATCGAACACTGATGAGCCAGACGAAATCTGGGAACGTAGCAGGCAAACACAAAGAAGCAATCGACAGCTGAATGGCTCGGCAAAGCTAGAGTGTTCAATTCAGGGGAACGGGTCAAATTTCGAGATCATCGGAACACAGGTTCCGGCGGCTCATGCTCAAGAAAACGTCTGCCTAACAGGAAAGGTCCCTATTTGGCAATTCCCAAACGGGCGCCAGTATACATGGTCAAGACGAATAACGAGATGAAACGAGTGCATGTAAGTGAGTTGGCGAAGTGGCACGATATACTGACTCGGTGAACCAGAAGAAGATCAGTGAGTCGAGCGGTAACACTGCGTCGGTCGGAGACAATTCGTCGACAGAAGGGGGAGGAATATTTTATAACAACCAGTCTTGTTCATGGGTAGCATACTGCGTGCATTCGAGAACTAAATGTCTGGTCTCAACGTCGGGGAAACGTAGGACCAGAAGCGATGTTTGAGACAATGTATGCAAGATGGGTTCGTGTGCCCAATTCGAACGACAATGTACTGCTAACCAATGTGTGTGGATACGCGTCAGCCATGCAAATGGATGTATGCGTTCGTTGTCCTATGTTCTAACGTAACCTGTATGGGGTATCATACAACGGACAACTTCGCAGGCCAAGCTCTTTTCTTCGATCAAAAAATCTTCCGTTTTCAACATTTATTGCTCAAAAAATGACCGATAAGTAGCATCCATTCCAGGAGAATCTGATCTTTTGTCATGAACATGAAAAGAGTTTATTGATCACGAGCATCCAAAAGTTTACAATGGGAATCTATCAATCGTAATCAATCCCGCAACTTTATCAAATAGCCAGATGTGTTCTGTTTTGCGGGAAACCTCACGCGCATATCCATGACATCACTTAAGTTGCAAAATTGCTCATTTTCCGCCATGTATTTTCCGATTCTTAGAAACGGGGTGTATTATTCAATAGTCACGGCACGACCGTCAACAGTTCATCACTGGTCAGACAATGCCTATTTAGCTCGTACCATCAGATGGTTGTGGAACGCGGTCTTTGACATATCAAACAGACTGTCATTCGAGCGTCCGAGATTGATGACGGATGCACGTTCAGTCTGTCTGCAGCACTGTTGTCCTCAAATTTGCTTACGCCGCAAACATTGTCCTGCGCGAATGCAAAAATACTCACGAGGTCTTGGATTCTGTATGTTTCACTCGGTTGGTGGGATATTGTAACCTGCTCCGGCTGCTGACTGAAAACGTTCCACTTCATAAGAAAAGTTTTCTAAATAAGCAAACAATGTTAGTGCCTGGAAAATTCTAAGAATCGATCGAAATTCATCAGACAGGCTCACGGTGATCGACAACCTGCAAAATAAACAACCTGGTTGACCGTAGCTCAGTGAATTCGTTCACATAGATCACGAACAACCAATGAGACTACTCCCGGTTTAAGCTAATCAGCTGTGCCGCTTCTATCGTTCATCCTACCAAAGACGACAGAAGAGGGCGAAGTAGGTGCAACATAAATGCAATTCGTGTGGTACAAGTCACTTGTGGTGTGTTTTGCGCAGGCGTTCCTTGGTTCCAGTCACTGTGACTGGCTAATCCGGAACGGAGGGCAATAAGGTTAACAGAAAAGAGCTTACCGATGAGTAGTTGGGGATTTTGGTTTTCATATTGATTGAACATCACCTACAGTTTATCGCAGCTGTCGAAATCCCATAGACCTTCTAGTCGGCCCTTTTCGTATAGAAGTACTAGACTCGAGTTTCGCCCTCATTAGAGCTCGTCACAAGCGAAGGTGGCTGTGCGTTCGCATGCGATCATTCGGTCGTTCCTAATGTGAGGCCAATGCCGCAGTGGTCAGAACGGTTGTCTCACGAAAGCGTGGCCGGAGTTCTAGTCCCGGCGTTGGCAAGGATTTGCACTACTGACGAGCTCTAATGAGAGCGAAACTCGAGTGTGGTGCTTCTTTTCGAAGATAGCCGACTGGAATGACTATGGGAATGCAGCAGCTGTAATCAATTGTGAGTGATATTCAGTCTATAAGAAAAGAGCTTGCTGTCATTTGGATGAGTGAATGTGAGGAACGATCAACGACGATTTTGCATGTTGGCTAGATTACCTGAGATTGTCAGACGACGTGTTAGCGCGTGATGCGCTCAATTGTCGATGCATGTGACTGGGAGTTGCTGATAGGAGAGTGCGTGGCGAGACATTTAAAGTGCAAAGTGAGTGGATGGCTGAGATTTAGCCGTTATATTTAATACACGTCAGTGACTCGTTAGAGAACATCACGTGGGAAACAGGCATCACAAACAAGCACAACGTGAAATTGACCTGACGTGTCAATGACTGCTCATCAAAAACCAAATCACAAGAAGTGGTGAAGATGATCACCTATCCGTTCTAGCGTTATGCTGGATAACTTTTGCCGTGCTCTTGGTACCTACAGTAAGAATCGGTTGGGGTAGACTGCAACTTAATGGCGAGTTATTACGCACCTCAATAAATGCATGCCGGGATAAATGATTTGCGTAGACAATGAGCACCGCCTGACGGGCTTGCACTTTACTTGAGATGAACCACGAAACTCTGCCCTCTTCGGTTGTACTTGCTCTCTGCTTGAGCTTACAGTGTGCACACTGCACCTCTTTCGGACCACAGGGTGATAAATATTTTGATGACAGAGAGTAGGCTTACTGCTCGCAGTAGCAGTGTCCGTCTGACAATCTACGTATCCCGCAGGCCCAGACACTGTGAAGCATGTTTTAACAGGACGCCTGATATTGATAGTGGATTTACACTCAACGTTAAGTTGGGTAAGTCTTGCTTTGATGAGTTTCAATAGTTCAGCTGGCAGCAGGATTAGTGCACGCTATGCCGAGTTGCACTCGGTGAGTATCGGTCTCGTCAGCAGGCTGTTTTCATAATCCCGCTCGACACCATACGGATTGGATTACTGATACCTTGGATGTGATGCGCCAGAGGATGTTGACAACCATTATACTCGACTGTTCCATCTCTATGGAACGGTTTTCACAGACAGTTCCCTCTCTCTGTTGTATCCTATTTCAGAAAGCATTCCGATGACACCTTATTAACATGTTACATTGTTAGAATTCGTTCCCATGCCTATCATAATGCTTGCGTGGTCCTGACCACAATAGATCGTAATAAATTGGTCTGCTGTTACAGCAGACACTAACGCCGAGTCAATAACGCAAGAGCGAACACGCTTCTGTCCCTCCTGTTACTGCCTGTAAGGTTGAAGAGTAGGTTCAAGGTGTTCCATGTTAAGTTGATATGGAACAAAGCAGTCTAGTTGTTGGCGTAACCTAGTAAAAATAACATCAGTACCTATTGGATACTGTTCTTCGTTCATAATGCAAAATTCAACCCCTATTTGAGTATAACTAGCAGTAATCCACCCTTCTCAACGGACGAATGTGAGTGATGGACATACTGTTCCGGGTTTTTAGAGCCAACTCAATTTTCTGCTCAGAGAGGTCTACATCACACAAACAAGTGATTGGCAAGCAAACATAAGTCCAATGTTCCTCTGTTCCACCTGTGCCTATCTCGAACTCATCTCCATTTTCGGGGCGCCTTCAAGTATTAATCTCAAGTTACTGGTGTAAAGCACAGTTGTGACACCGAAACTTTAGAGAACCTACTCAGCATTTAGTCTATACACATTAGCATGCAAAAATGTTTAGCACTGAGCAAAACCTACTAGCCATACTACCGCGTGAAATTACATTTCCAGTCCGTTCCAACGACACAATCAACTTGTTGATTGCATATACAGATCCCTTAAACCGACCGGGTCACATCATTAGTGATGGAGCGGCAACTTAAAATTTAACTTAGCATTTCCCAGATTCGATCCACTGACCACCGAACAGAGCTTCATAGCACTGGTCGATTATTTCACAGCTATTTGACCGACATTGTCAACTCTATGTTGAGGCCAATATTGAGAATCTGATATTAACGTAGGCAAATGCTGGCTTAATTGCTGAAGACACTCGTCTGTTCAGTATGTCTGCTGACTGGTAATCGTTTCTGTCGGAAAAAGTCTGCGTCATTCTCTTGCTGATCAAGCCTGCGGGACACCTTTCCAATTTGGTTAAGACGGACGTTTCTTGTCTGGTGTCCAGCTTGATCATCAACCAGTTTGCCGCTATTGACGATTGAATGTATGCAAATGGAATCTTTGGCCAAATGTGTCAACCTCTGTCCCACTGCTTACGAAGGCAAACAGTCGAGTCATTATATTAGCAATAACGTGCTCACTGAGTTCGTGGAACAACCGTCTACATCACAATGAAGTAAGCACAATGGAAACGAACACCAGTTCACCATGATGAGGCGAAAATTGCAGATGACAGTGTGTCCACCAAATATCGTAATCGGCTTCCTCGTTTGTGGCCTACTTAGGTTGGTAGAAAGAATTCTGACATTAATACAAGTGACTGGATTATTTCGTTCTTTTCCCAGAGCGTCGTTGAACCCCCTCTAACGTGCACTTACCTGCCATTTCTATTAAAAGTTACTTGCCCTGTAGTTGCTAACCCATCGACGTTGTACACTGCAAAACGTTAGCCAGAATAGCTGTAGTAAATTCATTTTTATGCTCTCAGCCTTGTTCTATGGGTATCATGCTAGAACTGACATTGCGATAAACCAACAACTCAGTTTGGAACAAATCCGAGATAATCGTAATACACACAATTACAATAATGCTAAATAAAGTTGGACCGACTTAACAAATAAAAAATGAAAACGTGTTTGGAAAACCGCCATCGACTGATAATTCAATTATTCGGCAGTTTATATGTTAGATCCCCGTATCAATCTTCTTTGCATCAGATCTTGCACGGTGAAAAATTAGGAATTATAAGCAGAAACCAAATTTCCGACTTATAATGAAGTGAACCAGTGTACCAAAATATTTTACAATGTTGTCAAGTTATACTGATCAAAGCAATGGTGCCTCAACATGTTGATATCACTTCCAACGGCGTACACCGTTCGCTAACCTGGGAGTATTTCAAGCTACAGTTCGATTATTTACTCTTCAAAATATCAGAAGACAATAATCAACCGTGTCCCTCATAGTTATGACTATGGTCAGAACACTTTTGTGTTTTGCTCACAAATCAAGACTGTGTTCTCGGAGTGGGAAATGGAATGGACCCCGGATGCTACAGTTCATTCTTTACACGAACGTCTCAAAAAGCCATCATGGAAATTGCCAACCAAAAGTGCTTGTGTTCTGGCGTTATACATTAAATTTAGCCACTTCGAAGAAGTTTGGATGTAACAAACGTACACCTCACGTGAGCCTAGATGACCCCATCGAGCAGTCTTTAATGTACAATCACATCAGATGAATGCCAAGCTATTCAAACTCAATATACAAACGCAAAACAAAGTCTAACTAAATTAATCCAGATTGCATCGATATAATGTGAAAATGGAGTATTAAATGTGCTGTAGGACAGTAGTTCCACAGTTACAGAAAGCAAACCTATGACAAACTCTCTATATAAAATGGATCAGCCGATGTTTAGAAGGATAAAATAAATACAAATTGTCAACCACCCGAACCAATTGTAGTCTTGCTATTCTAGTAAGTCTGGTAAACAGAACTCGTTGTTTTGACTAAAAGTAACCCGAGTTGGAAGACAGGAAGAATTTTGTCTTGACAACATTTCAATGCCAGTAACTAACGATTGTAATAATGGCAAATAAAAATGCCAATTGAAGAAGCAAAGATCCACCACGGAACCGACATACTTCTGATATATCACGTGACAATACCAGGTAGACTACCTTGTGTTTTTTGTGAGGATTATAATCAATCAGATGATAAACCTTAGGACGGATATGTACGTCCACAAACCATAGTATTTCTTCAACTGTTAATAGACTTGGTAAGACAAAACAGGCTGTCATCCTGCCTGACTAGCGTAATTGCAATGTAGTTGTAACAGAAAGGTCGGTAGGCAAGGACTGGAAAACATTTATCTTATAAGCTCACGGCTTGCTTCAAGCAACATCTAAATTGAGAAGAACCCACAGTATACCGCTAACACTGCGCATGAAATGTGTGTAGTTATACAGGCGATCTTCCACCAAACAAAATGTATGAAAAGGGTTGAACGCTCACTCACACTCGCAGCAGCAGACACAATGGAAAAATAAAACAAGAAATCAACTTACCCTTGATCAAGAATCAAGAATTTTATTTGGTGTGCGTGATCTTCCAATAATCCTTATAAAGTTCCTTCCGACAATTTCAGTGGGAATTCTTTCACCTCACCGAATGCTCTAATAAACTCCAAAGGTTGCTGCTCGCCATGCTGGTGTTCACCGTGTACCGGTATATTTCCTGCTCCAAAGTCACATTTCCTGCCAATCTGTTTCTGTCATATCTATTATAACGAGGTAGATTTTCTAGCTGAGAATTTCCAGAAAAGAAATCCTAGTTAATAGACCTCTGTTCACCGTTCATTCAGCCATCACACCATTCGGCGTGACAGGTGAAGGATGTTTGCTATTATTATTATTACTGGGCGACAGAGTCGTAGATAACCGTAAAGTCTCCCATTGAATTCCTGGATGTCGATTGGTTAAAATCCGTTCGGCTTCTACTGTGAGGAACCTACACACAACATTGACAATCCTGTGAAACTGTAAATGTCCTTGTCGTTGAGCAAACAGCCTCTTCCAGCATTTCCTTTCTGTCAATTAGTTTGAGTGAGTCTTGATGACAGCGAACGCGATAGACCAGAAGATGTTCGTTTATGCTGCCCTAGCACAAGGATTATAAACACTAACCCATAAACTGACCTTGAGCCGGTTTGTGCTTCAAGTTGACTTCCACCTATCAAGGTCTGCCATAGTTTCTTAGCCCCTATAGTTCACGCAATACTCCCGTTAAATTAAATGTCAAAATACGGTTTGGGAAGGTAGGTTTTCTATCTTATTTACTTTTCTGAAATCAGCCGTGATAAGTTAGATAACTTTCGCTGTACGATTACGTTCTTGTCTTGATAACAAGCCACCTCAAGTTAAAACGCTAAACAAGCAGTGAAGTTTTATTTCCATTATTATTCTGCATAAAGTTAACAAACGACATTAAAAACATGCATCACATTATATCGGAAAATCGACGAGACAGCAGTGTGTTACCTGTGAATAAACCAGAGAAGCGAAACGGTTTTATTTGAAAATTACCAGGAATCGTAAAACAATACGATTATTTTCATTCTCATGCCACAGTTATCGAAAACATTAAAGAACTGTGAATTCAATAGATGGCTCACTGTAAATACGTAAGATGGCGACGGGAGTGTAAACTTCGGTGATGCTTCAATTAAGTGAAATAAACGCTTAATTCAATCGAGATAACCTGTAGCCTGTGAGGTTACATGGTGGTTATGGTTTATACGAAAAGCTGTGCACACATACATTGGTCAATTCACACTACATCATAGATGACAGCAACATGTCAGCTTATTTCCAATGTTCTATTCTTCCTTGGAATGACTGTTGCAGACATTTCAACTACATATTATCCCCTGTACAAAACGGTATGTGTGCTATATGGTAATTTAATTTCATCAGTTACGTGTCTATTTAGCCAAGGCATTATGAAGTTAGTCAAACGGAACTTGTTATTTTCACGTTGTTTATAAGCAGCTTGCATACCATATCATTGAGGAATGTGTAGTGACTGTAATTCGTAACTGGCCGTTATGTTGCTGTTGTTCTATTCAAGCTTTGCCTACTATAGATTACATTATGATTCTGTCTTTTCATTTGTTGTCTTATTGCTACCGCGCAGAAACTAGCTCCGGGTATGACCTGAACACCTTTACGATTACCACTGTGTATTTCTAACTACTACAAGATTTCATACCCACGGAAACTGTTCGGAACTACTCATCCAAAGTAGCGCACTTAAAGTCAGAAAACATCGTACCAGGTGACTCAAAAAACTTTGCAGAGCGATTATCGCGTTTTGGAACGCCGAATCCGCTGCAGCTGGGAGCCTAACAAAAGCATTGATTTTTGGAAATCCGGTCTCTTCCAACCTAACAACTCTGCCTTGTTTATTGTTTGTTACAAATGCGTTTTAGTAAATCATAAGAATCAGAAATTGTACATCAGATAAAACGTATGCATTCTCAAATATTCCCATAATGATATATGTAGACAGGAGTAATATACAGTCAATAGTTGAGACAGAACTTACCGTTCCACTGTTGTTAAACAGTGTTTGTATCGACTTCATGCAAATGGAAAATCATTCTTTTTAAAGGCACGAATACGTAATCTATCACACACACACATTTTCTCACGCAAACCATAATCATGATCACTGATCATCTTGATGGTAACCCGGCACCATACTAAGGTGTACAAATATATTCCATAGACTTTGCAAAAGTTAGAGCTAGGATGCGCATTGCTTGATTGAATTAAGAATAACTACAAGAAGAAAGGTAAAACAAGATGCTCGTAACTTGAACAATTAAACTGTGAATTCGAAAGAATCTATTTACACGTATATCCAAGTTCAGACCTGTTCACGTAAGTTTGGCTATCGGCTTTCTAAAACATTTGCACAGCAAGCAGTATACGTTCGAGGCGTATTCACATATTGAACACATTACCAGTCACGTTCTGACCAGTTCTTAATGACTCACTCCCTTCCCACATTGGCAACACTGTTGTGAAGTGAGAAATTACCGAAATGTAAGCGAAGTTCAAGTATGGCTGCGAGTAAAACTACTTGCACAAGTAGGAAGGTTCCTCAATGATTTTCCAATCTCATATCATGTTTTCACTTACCGTCTGCAAGCATTTTTTTCCAAGATGAAAATCGAGCTAATCAAAGCAAGTGAGAGGTGTATGTTCATGAGCACAGCATCTGTGTCGAAAATGAATGTGTTCACAAAGTCGAACTACAACTAAGTCGAACTAAGAGGCACAACTAGTATATGTTTAAATGTGTGCGCCACCATTTTGAGATCTGTTTGTGTTGTCGGTTGTATCACGCTATTCGTATCAGAGAAATGTTTCTCGTTCAACGAGTGCACACAAACTGAATAGATTTGGGTTCATTCACATTTAGTATCAGTCACGCACAGCTAACAAAAACTGATACAGATATTTGGAAACGAGATAACCGATTAGCGAGAAATCTTTTAATTGTTGCAAAAGTTGATGCAATTTGACTGAAATAGTTACGTGTTAATAACAATAGATTGTTCGCCTAAATAACAATTGAACGGCTATTATTTGTTCAATTCGAGCAGTTTTCTAGCTAATGTGATAGCCCGTAAAATGGAAGCAACTTATATTCAGATACACTTTAGATGATCCACTTCACCTGTAACAAAACATTTATGTTTGTAAAGTAATCAAGTGGGTCTCGTGATATCTTTCTTAACACCTAATGCCACTTTCATCAGACTTGTTCTTCGTGTCTTTAGTCTTTCAAATAATTTCTCTCATGATCGACAATGATAACGTTTCTGAAGAAATTCATGAATTATCAAATACTCTCATGGTGCAATTTGTGAAATGAGCACTAGTGAGGAGTCGTGCATAAATATGTATCCACAATATACCAGTTTTGGTATGTAAAATTTACATGATGCACTTCATCAAAGTCTTAACAATGAATAGACCATATGTAGTTATTTCGATTTACACCTGCTTTGGCACTTGCACAGTTTGCTCAGATTGTTGGACATACTAAATTCTGTTAAACCAATACCTCCCTTGAATCTAAGTTTTTATCCATGAGTATGCAATCTTACCAAGACTTATATCATTTACATCTAAATACTAACGATCTAATCAAATCACTCCAGCGACTTCATTTAGAAAGAGAGAATAGAATTGATTGGTGATGTAATGGACCTTATGTGTACAGCATATTAACCTAATAGAAAAGGAGATCAGTGAGGGTCAAAGGAGTATAACTTGATAGCTGCTGATATACTTTGGCCCCCTCCTTTGAGAGGCCATTGATGGGACTGACTGAATGTAGTCTTTTCCAAAGAATTAAATCTCTTGAACAGGAATCAAACATAACCAGGCACCCATTGTATACTGCCATTATTAGGAACATATTCATGCATTCTAAAGAAAGCACTTCTAACAACTGTGTACAATTAGTCTCGCTTTCCGAATGCAGCGCAATCCAACGGGAGATGGAACATACTGCTGATAATGATGACATAAACACTACACTTCTGCTTATCACACGGTAGATCAGACAGCAACCACGGACTGTATTTAGTAAGTGAAGTAAAGTCGAAGCGTCGCGTTGATAGATCTAATGATATTCGCAATCCTCCACTGATCTGCGAATTTTAACGTGGCGGAATCGATTATTCATAATGTGAATCCAGTGAAAGAATGAAGTCAGTAGTGTAGGACAAAAGCGAACTCTCTGCAGTGTAATCGAGTCAGTTTTCCGAGACAATTTGGCTTCATTTGATGAATCTGTCGTGATAAACGCCAGGGCCTATCTTTGAGTAGGCTCTGGATGGTTCCCAAATACGATTGTTGTTGAGCTCCAAAGAACTCCACGGCAATCGTATTTCTAAGATGGTGCCCATTCATTGAGAAAAATTTCTGGGAATATGTTAGTTTATGGTTGAACATATGTGCAGGTTGAAGGCGGTATGATAGAGCGGTACACGCATTTCTGTAGCTATTGCGTCATACGTCTACATTGTGAGTTGAAACATTTAGCGATAACCTTCAGTAAAACTGAAAATTAACTCTTTCTAGATAACGCTTATTCTGCAATGAAAACTTGACAAACGGCGCACTTCGAAAAATTTTGTTGAACGGTTCAGAAATTCATTGAGATTAGTGGTCAGGAAATTAACTCAGAATACTGACAAAACAGGCAAGTCGACAACTCAGCGAATTACCTCAAAGTTAAGCGCGAATGGGATCAAATGTACGCAGATCAATGACATGATCAGCTCTGTTATGGCTTGAAGGTTAATCAACATGGGATGATAGATATGGTGCAACACATTTAATAAAATGTCAAGCGTATAGATACTCACCATTCACTGTGTTGGCTAAATGTCAATTTGAAGTATATGGAAATCACTCGCAGTTGAACAAGCCTTTAAGAAAATAAACCCTTCAACCTCCGAAAAATTCTCAGTACACTGACCTATATATGTAACTAGGGTCAATCCGGAATGTATATCCCTGTTGTGGCCAGGATTTGGAGTGCAACCTATGTTCTCATGAGGCACCCCTGCTGAACACCGTTCTATCGACCTGGAACACCTACCACTCTAAATGCTTATCTCACTTCAAAACCCAGGCATGTTTCACCACCCATTGTTTCACACGTGCAACTGATGATCGTCGGGTCTATTCACGTATTTCACCAGTTCACTCATCATCCTGATTGCGCACGTAGCTATTCAACCGACAAACTCAAACAAGCCAATTGATTGCCGACTCTTTACTGCGTTAACTCATGTGACCACCGTCTTTCACAACATTGCCCTAAATCCCGGGTATCACAGTTTTCATTGTAAACTCACCATGTCTGATTACTCGTTCATTTACTGTATCCTCAAAATACTGCTGTTTAAATCACATCAAATAGCAAGCGTTGTTTTCAGCTATATGTCATTACATGCACCCTTGCTCATTCAAACCAGCGCCCAAGACGAACTTTTTCTCCATAATGCAGTCCTTTCTTTTAGTCAACATAGAATATTCGATAGGCCACAGATCTCAGCTGGACTAAAGCTCGTCGATGATTCAGAATGCTAGTTTGTCATTGATGGAATTTCGTTGAATCAAAAACGATCATGTGATCTGTGTACCAAATATTTTTATGGTTTATTGGCAAGACATAGAAATATGTTCGGGTTTGTGTAGGCCATCAAATAGCCTGAAAAGTGACAAACTTCATATCGGTTGATACGTCAGACGAATTTCCTATAGTTCGTTAATCACTTTGCAGTGTTTAATCCATTCTGATCAGCCTACTTCACACTTTCATTAATTAACACGTGATTTACATACTCACCAGATGTGAACGTCGCTTTTATTGGAAACCACAAAGAGAAATATGTGATGGCTGTGCACCTGAGATTTGAAATATTCATCACACATCACTTGTCGAAGACATATAGTCTAGGCTGTTCATTTAAATGGTTGACACTCGCGCACTGAGTTCATTAAGTTAACCTGCTTCTTTTATGAAATACCGAATGACTTATTTTGCGTGCAGACCTGAGAACTTCATGAAATTTAATTTGATCTTATGTGTGGTTTGTAAAATGCTAATCACGTGTATTACTAACAATTAGTGTAACACAGTTACTTACAGGGAAAACGACCATGTGCAAAAATTCTGGACTTCTGCTGGATTTAAACCAGCGACATACTCGATGTGCTTGGACGCGGCAACTGCTCCAACAGCTGAGTTACGAGGCCAGGCAGGAAGTTCAGAAGTTTTATCTTCCAGTTTATTTACTCAAGTAACTTTTTGTTTCATACGGAATTCACAAAATGATTCAGCATAGTTACCGTCTACGCAACAATTCACAACCAATTCACTCTGAAATCCACCAACGCTATCGATCAAAATTGACATTGTAGTATTGTCAAATTATGTGGCAGATTGCATAATGTATTGAAGGCCCAATTACTTTCACAGTCAATCTTGTCAGATCATTTGGTGGATTCCATATGGCGCAGTGGGTTGAGCTATTAACTGTCATAAAGTCATAGCTCATTTGGTAAAGATAATTTCTAGTCCGGACATTCCATTTCTGTCGTTGGTTCGAATCCAGCCAAACTACAGATTGTTTTTATTGAGTTCCCCTTAATCAGTTACATTGGAGTCGAATGATTCACTACTGTTAAGAAAGAAGCACTCCACCAACTTTCCTGGTGAAAATTAAAAAGATCATCAGACTGGTTGTAGGTCGGCCAACGACTGTTTTACTTGACATATGTGACCCCTACTTAAATGCTACAACATGGAAGGGATCATAGTTAGATTACGGACCACGAAGAAATTCAGGCTAAAAAGTCGGTCGCAGAAGTGATTGCCTTAACTTTTGTCTCTCAATAAAGAAAGATTGGTGTGGTGGATTCGATGAGTGTCAGATTGTGATGTATGTTTGTTACACTGTAATGTGCATGTCAAAATACTTCACTGATCTTGATTGGGACTTGTCCCAACGTGAAATTGTTATTGTATCATGCACTATAGTAATCTGCCTGCTTACAACTAAGGACTCAAGATGGAGGTTTTGAGAGACTGATGGTTTGTTGCGGGCATACCACTTACTCGTTTGAGCTGGCCAATTGTGATTCATACGCTTCTACATAGACACATAGACCTCCCAGACTTATAGTCGCAGGATGTCACAAGGTTTGCAAAGCATATTTTGCCCATTAAAATAATAGCGTTTCCAACTATCTGAATTAGAGTAAGACATTTGTATCTCTCACGTTACCCACTCTGTATTTTGGTACTGCTTCATTCTCTCTGTCTGCGTTTCAAATTTGCAGTCAGGTTTATATTCGCATGGTCCGGTGATGAAATAACATTGCACAATAACATAGCACAATAGCACAAGTTGACAGTTCCTGCTTTTCCAAGCTGTGTTGAATTAACCGAAGACATTCTCTGAACAAATCATTGTTGCAGGTTCATCACCTGCCAAATGCTTGTGGTTGAACAGTAGCAAAGTGCAAACCAGAAGTGGTTTCCATTAAGGTATGATGACTCGAAAGTACATTAGTGGGGCGCACACGGGAAAGATTTAGCGCTTGTGAATAGGAATGATGTCATTTCCGCCTATCTGTACTAGATATCTCACTGGATAAGCAGCTAACACTTTCGACGAATTTTAGCCAATCAACACGCGCCAATTACGCTTCACGAACTTCGACCACCGTCTAAACCGATCACCTTCTTTGCTTCACAGTTGACAACTGCAGAGTCATTACGTTCGAACTCAACGGTTGTACCAAAATAAATGCAATGGATTGGCAAGGTCTGGTTAAAAATATTGCCGTTCGAAAATGGGGTTTCGAAAACAGTAAAAACAGGATATCCAAACCTGTTTTGTGTATTCAAACGCAGCTGCATGTGAATTAAAATCTGCTCTGGTTTTAGATAGTTCAATGTTTGTGTCTATTCCTATTGATTTATGAATGCATTCCTTTAAACCTTTAGTACTGTTGTGTCCGTACGAACTACTTACATTCAACAAGGTGACTCTACTAGCCACCTCATTTTAGTTGCCGAGGGTTCGGTGATTGAATGCTGCACAGATTGCAGACGCAAGTAAGATAATCTGTAATTAGAATATGCGTTCTATAAGTAAAGTGACATACAAGAAGCTCACCTGGATTCGGTGTTCCGGCTTACCAAAATGAACGTACATCTTTGTTCATTCAAAACACATATCGGCGTGTAGGTGAACACAAGTAAGCAAGATTAGGTATTGCATGCCAATGATGTGACCAGATTGGCAGACCTCTAAGTTTAAGTGGGAACACGCGAAACTTGAAAATTATTGTTTATCCGGGAGCACAGGTTATATAAACGATAATAAAGCTCATATGTATCGTCACATTATATGATTGACATACATTATGCTGCCTAGGGCTTACAGCCCTGTCAACCGTGTTACATATCGTCACGCAAAATCACGTGACATGAATTTATGTGGATGCCACTGTTATCGTGATTGCAAAGGTTTTTAAATGATTTATCACCTTGCTAAAAATGGTCACAGCGACTATTCGTTTGTGGCATTCTTCTTATTAGTGAATATTAGCCGGTTCAATTTGGAAGATAGTTGACCCTGCGTTCCGAAACAGTATTCCTCGAAACTACATTATTGCAAAACATAAACATATATATACATTAGATCATTTCTAACTTCCAGTGGCCGTCGTAATCATAAATCTGACCTACTGGCACCCACAAAGCTCAGTGTAGATCATGTGGAAGCTGAAACGTATTGTTTGCTTAAGTCGTGAACAGCCATCTTTCTCCAATGTTTCCTGCATTATAGAAGCATTTTTTCCAGAAGTAATAGACTTGAAGTTGAGAAACTGTAATTCAAGGAAGAACAGAACTCAATATTTATTATTTGCTGAATGCCGGGTAAAGGAGAGGCGAACTATTTTAAAGCAGATATCATGTACACTGATAGAAACCATTTTAACGATAGTTTAGTTAATTGGAAACAGTTCAGTCAATATTACACTATACGAACCGGCTAGAGAATAAAGCGAAACGTAAAAGTAGATTGTTTTGTAATTTAAATATGTTTCAATAATGAGATGAATATGTGAAATATGGAATCAGATTCAATACTGACCACTGCAACCTTGTCATCGTGTCACGTGGATGGGTCTGTTAGGTAGTAAGCTTCAGTAACCAGTTGGAGGAAACAGAACGATTCAACTCACACTCCTTTTGAATTGATTGGAAGAAACGAACACTATTCACATGAGATTGTGCTCGAACGTTTAGATATTTTTTTGTATCATACCCATTAGGAGGCTACTCCAATTGCGGTTAACACGCGTTTCCAACGATTACGAAGGTTGCAATGTGGATTTTGGTCCGGACGAAAATATGTGTTTTTGATGACTCCCCATAAAAGTGAAACTCCAACAAAGTTCACTCTTCCGGAGTTAGTCGGGTAAACAGATTACTTGAATGCGAGTACTGCAATTAACTATGGGTATTGTTTTGGTGATAGCAATTAGGATCCGAAAACTTCAGTGAAGAATTGAGTTTGCTACAGTAGACTTAGAGTTTGAACGCAGCAAACGTCCACGGAGAACAACGGGTGCAATTTCAAATACAAAATACCAATAACAATATCAATACTAACCTTGTTAGTGATGACATCAGCATGCCATTGCGTCTAGATTGTCAATGATTTGCCAACAATAATGTCGTCTCTAAATGCTATGCCCATCCACTATAAATGTCATGTATTCTTTTTGCTGTAGTAACTGGTGAGCAGTGAACGAAATGCTCTTGTACAAGGTATCTTCTATTATGCTACTCGCTATTTTCCAATTCATTCAAGGGAATCAACGTTGCATTTGTATGTTGTCTTGCGGGAATTCGCTCAGTAAAATGCATCTATGAACCATGGTTAACTCACAGGGTACATTCAGCAGAAATGCTTGCAAAAAATGTAAATTATTCGGATTTTGATTTACAAACCACGCCCTACTTGCATATTCATTATAGTTACAATAACTATGAAATAACTATTTTTTTCTAAATAGACAATTTTATTGTTTTGTTTGTTTCTCATGCACAATTGTTATCACAAGAAATTTCAGACTAGTTATCACGTGATTGAGATCCCTTGGAAAACTACCGTGGTCCACAATCAAGGTACGTTCGTAACATACAAACTGTTCCAGCTTTCTATAGCAGTTGAAACTGAGATGTGACTTCCTACCGTCATTCACTGTATTTATGGAATATTCAACAGAGTTTGGTCCATGAATGGAAGAACGATGAAGCTTGAGATCTTTCGTGTTTAGGTTCATGCTGGGAATCAACGATTGGTTATATTTCCATTAGCACTCAACTACTGACAGCCCCCTTTGGTGTCAACTGTATAGTCTGCGTTGTACAGCATACTGTGAAAAGAGATCGCGGTGTTAAGCAAGTTGGCCCCAGAAACCAGTCGATGAACCATTTACTTGCGGAGTGATTGTGACCTGGTTAGACTTATACTACTAAATTGAGCTCAAGGGTAACAGGAATACATCTTCGGTTCCAGCCAGTAATAACTATCCAGTGCTGTTAAAGTGCAACACCTATGTATATATGGAAAGATAAAGCGTTTCTAGCTAACCTTACCAAGAAAGAGATCAGTCCAACCTGCAACGTAGTCATTGTTTTGTTCAATAGGTAGGTTGAACAAATTATGATTTTAATTTAAACATAATAAGAAAGAAGTGCTTAGAATTGCATACAGGCTGTTGAATATGTCCAATTGCACGGTTGAATCACTAAAAGAACGCGGTCGAAAACATATAACGACCACACACTTATATGTGCAGCCTACTAATTTGGAAATCGTATTATGATGTTCGTCACTTGTATGAATAATTGGTATGCAATTGTAACCATAACATGCTTCATAGAGTGAAATATGAATATGAATATTTCGAAATACCTTTAATCGCTTTGTCGACTTGGTAAATGGTTGGATTTGAAAAGGCAAAAGGAAGATGAATTGCTCTTCAATATTTACATCAAAACGGACATACGAAAGAATCAAGAACGGTAACGTTGTGTACAATGCAAGTTTACCAACCACTTGTAATATACGTAAGACTGGACATTTGAACCACTAAGTATATGATCTCAACAATCCCATATGTATATTAGAAGAGAATGCCCAACCACTGCTGGAGTTGTGGGTTAGTATGACCATTGCAGTAATCAACTTCGAAATAAATCAGTTCAAGTTTGTCTTAACATTTGAACTATTAGGAAACAATACAATGGACTCAATATCGTCATCTCGCGTGGAAGATTTTCCACAAAACAGATGCATTATCATTGAACTCTAGAAAGCTAATTGAGAGAACGACAGTGACATACCAGTCCATATATCAATTGATTTATCTAACTTGCGGCGCCATGTTCACTTGGTTGCTAATTGTGAACGTTATTTCACGTTGGTACTCGCTGGAATCAGTCCTGATAAGCTTCAATGATTGTGTCATTGGCGTTTAACCGCATCAACAACTACGCTGGACATGATGTTTGTTATACCAATGTTTCATCGGTTCACTGGTTGCAAACGAACTCGCACATTTTTAGCCGCGTTCTTCAGGTGGTCTATGAAACTAGTGGCTTACACAATCGTTTCGGAATAGTATGAGAAATATAGTGACTGGCCATTTTCTTTAGGTTTCCCAACAACAAACATTAGTGCAGTGCTACGATTACACGAAATCTACTCATTTATCGGACATTAGTTAGTTGAAGTAGTGAAATGAATCTGATAAAACTGAGTGGACCAGGTTGAAACATATACTGTTTGACAAAAAGGAATTAGGGGATCTGCAATGCTCAGACTGTACTGACATGTTGGGTCTCCATTTCTGAAACTATATTGCCCTTGCTCAGAGTTATCGAACCTTTACGGACCACTGATTCATAGTGAATAAATTAACTTTCGGATGCTCTGAGCGTTTCAGTAAAAATAATGTATGTGACTTTGGATAAACACTGATCACTCATCTGGTTTACACGTCCTACTGGTCACTATGTGTTCTGCTGACACGGAACTTCAGTATGCTGACCAATGTTAATAACTCGTAGTCAAGTGTATTATGACAGACTGACTGATGGGTCCCGATTCCAGCTAGAAATGTTGATCATGCTCAGAATACACTATGATGTTAAGTCGGTCCATTCACGAATTATCGTCTGCTACAGTGGAAGAAATGAGATGGTTGCTCTTGACCGAATCCACAACTGCCGGGACTGCTGTAAGCACACACAGAAATGCTGACACTCCCAAAATCCCATTAACGAATGACGTCAGCGTCTACGGACGAATGAGAAATGGGGCCTCAGTGAACTACCAATGTTCAACAGTTTATTAAATGACATTCTGATGACTGATGAATAGTAGGGGATTTTGATTTTCATATAGATTGAACATCACCCACAATAGATCACAGCCGTTGAATTCCCATAGACATTCTAGTCGGCCCCTTTCGCAAAGAAGCACTGGACTCGAGTTTTGCTCTCATTTAAGTTTGTCAGTAGTGCATATCCCTGCTAGGGCGGGGACAGGATTCCGGCCACGCTGTTCATGAGGCAACCATGTTGACCACTGCGTCATCGATTGGAGTTAACAGATAGTAACTGTGTCTCCTTTCGAGGAGATCGGGCAACCTGATCATTACTCACAAGCGAAAGTGGTTGAGCGTCCACATATGATAATTCGGTCGTGCCTAACGTGAGGTCAGTGGCGCAGTGGTAAACACGGTTGATTCATGAACAGCGTGTCCGTGGTTCAAGTTCCGGCAGTGGCGATGATATGCACTACTGATGAGTTCTAATGAGAGCGGAACTCGGGTCTGGTGCTTCTTTGCAAAAGGGGCTGGCTGCAAAGTCTATGTGATTGCGACAGCTACGATCAATTGTGGGTGATGTTCAATCTATAACAAAAAACTGTTGTAGAAAAATGGACAGCAACACGCAGATTGTAATGATCCTGCTAACTTATGTATAAAGTGTATTCTTTAGTTAGATTTATTACGGTTAACCAACTCTGTACTGGATGATTAGCTTGTGGTTCAGAGTGGATTAAAATAGAAACCAATACTGAGAAATTCGCCATTCGCCTAATGTGAGGTCAATGGCGCCGTGGTAAACACAGTTGCCTCATGAACAGCATGGCCGTGGTTCAAGTCCCGGCAGTGGCGGGGATATGCACTACTGACGAGCTCTAATGAGAGCGGAACTCTGGTCTGGTGCTTTTTTCCGAAAGGGGCCGACCTTAATGTGTATGGGAGTGTGACAGCTGCGATCAATTGTGGGTGATGTTCAATCCATATGAAAATAAAAATCCCCTACTACTCATCAGTTCATTTGTTGTTGAAAATCCCGACAAACTATGGATGAGAAAGATGCAAGCCAACTACATTCAGAGCAACAGTATTGCAATTTCCAGAACGCTACATTCTTAGGAGTTAATAAGCGATATCCTGCATTCGTTTCTGTTGCTGTACATTAGTTTGCCCTGCAAGTAGCAGACGCATTTTCATTTTGAAAGAGATTTGTTACATTTCCAGGAAACGGATATGTCAAACATGTAAAACTCCACAACATATCAACGAGGAAACATACTTGGCTCGGAAGGAAACAGTTCTGTACCTAGTGAAAACATTGTGGTAAATAAAGCAGGATTTGCAGAGGTTTAGGGACGTGTGACTTGATTTCCATTTAGGGTTCTCATCAGCATGGGGTAGGAAACATCGTGCAAAACCACACACGGGGAAGACACTGACAAGTTTTCCATTAAAGCAACTTAGGATTAGTAAGTGCGTGAATCACACGCTGATTAATTTTCAGCAAGCATTTTGATTTAACTTGCCAATATATGCTTGTAACATGATCTTCGTGAACTTTCAAAATTTGAATCTTTCTCGCTAACTAACAGTAAACTGTATTCAGTTCCCTAGGTTGTTCCACTAAAAAATCTCTTATAGTCAATACGTTGTATCATTTGAAAATTATCGCACATATCCCCTTTCATATACAGCTATGCATTCAAATAAAGTCACTTTGGTTGTGCGAAATACTTTGAGAAGCTGACGAATACCTGTCAAATGGATGGCACTGCTGTGCTTAAACACTACGTCAAGGGCAAGCCTGAGTAAAGTTTATAAAATGATCTGGTTGATCAAACTGATCTGTCTAATATGCGTCTTTAATTTCAACTTACGGACTAAACTTTTGACTTTGGGGCGCATCCATTTCCGTCTGAGCAGTCCACACGGAGCTGTGAATCACACCATTTCATCTACTTCTAAGAGTCTTGTGTGAAAGTTAGCGAAAATAAAAAATGCTTGCATGGTTTTGCAAACCGACTTCATTTCCAATGTGTTAAGGTTTGCCTTACTCGCTTAAGTGATTAGTGCATAATTACCACGTACAATCCACTTTGTTCTACGGGTCGGAAACGTGGCTTATTGATGAAAAAGACTTGGATATAATGGTCGTGAATGGTCAGCAATGTCACCGTCTACTAGTCCCCTTGAAGTGGGCCGATATGAGCAACATAGCCGCTTCCTTTCGAAAGGTACCGGATCGAGAGTAATAAGTAACCGAGACCGACGCTCAATTTTAGATGTTCAGGTCAGACACCTTGAGTGCCAAGCTGGCGCTTGTAGAACCGGACTTTGTTTACTAAGACCAACAACAGCTAGTCGAAACCAAGGTGCAGCCAAGCATTAAGTTATTTATTAGGTATGTCGGTGATGACGATTCTTATGTGACAGTCCTCAGTTTAAATCATCATCAGATGCTATCTCTTTTACCATGTCAGATTGTTTTCATATTTCCGGTTTATTCATCTAAACTATTCCTCCTTACCATTGCAATGAACGGGCACTTGGTCAATTGTGTCATTTGATCAGTCTCAGGGATGTTCATTCTGGTGTGCATGAGAGTGATTGTCTTTGAATCTACACATCGATATCCCAAAGTTATTATAAAATCTAACGCCAGTGTGAAATGTATTTTATTATAAAACAAATTATACAATACGCATGGTGTAGTTTCTGTTAATATAAACGAAATATTTCTCACGTCCATATTGAATCTTTTAACTAATGAACATTAAATTAGTGTTAGTATTTCTTAACTTCTGTGAATTATTACTAGTAAATAACAGAAAACTTGAAGCACCTGATGATAACTTATTAATGAATGGGTGCTTCACGCTTCAAAGTACCTGGGATAACAAGTTTTTGCTTTAGAAGCTACGGAAATGACTTCAAGTATAACAAAACTTTCATCATACTCAAAATCTGATTAGGTCAACTCTATACTAGGCCACGATCACATATTCAGGCGCTTTTGATTAAAAGTTTCATAAATGCATTTCTTCGCTTCCAACCGATGTAACCTATTGTTCAAATCAACTTATTTTTTTGTACACTGAATAACTTCAGAAGATGTCTACTGAAACGAGAATGCCATGTATGTCGTCTATCGCAAAATAAACAAGATATTCGCTTCCCGATTATCTCCTCTTTCCCGAGATGACACGAATTGCACTGAGCAGTCTTCATAGAAAATGTCTTAGACAAAGCAAACCTGTCAGTGCGACAACAACAAATCATTTTTGATTACTCAAACCAGGTAAATTAGGTTATTCGAACGAGCCGGTGTTGTAACCGATGAATCAGTCAGCCTCACATTTAGACAGCATGGGAGTAAGCAAAATGAGTACTTATGCAAGACAACTGGTTGAGTGCAAAATTCGCTGGAATAAACAAGTAAGCAAAACAGCCAAAAGAACAGTCAAAGCCATGAGACCGATTATTTCACCGTTTTCACACCAGTTCTTGTAAACGTGATAACAGAAAATCACAAGACGTCAGACGACTATGTGTCAACCGGAACAATTGTCCAACTTTCATTGGGAAGATAGGTAACACTGCTGCAAAAAGTGATGTTTACTCCAAAGATAGAGAAACATACGTAGAAAGCACAAACAAGGTTAACAAAACAAATCTCATTCTAATACAAATGTAAATGAAAAACCACTCAAAAAGAATATTTGATGATCCTCAACCGAAATGCAAATATGAGTTATCAAATAATGAATTCCTCAAAGTTTGCGTTTGACGATTCAGCGGGAATCAGCGCATGATTTGTGGAAAAGCAGCTAGCACGCCGGCAACATAAAGGAATGGGTTAGAGCAAGAGGCGCACTCTGTAAAAATACATGCGAAAGCGACGAGCATCAGAACTTCCAAAACGGAACCAAGCACATCGGAAATATTTCAGCAAAATCATAATAGCATAAACAACAGTTGACTAACTACACCGGCTAACGACCTCAAGAAACGTTCAGTCGCAACTTTGTCCGTAGGCTAAACAAGTTCATGTACCTGGTGGAAGGCTGACTGGTCATGATTATGTTGACGGCAAGGTGTTGCTGTTTGATAGCTTTTCAAGCGGCACAAACAATGCTTGATGCTATTCCGCTTTCTGCTAAATACTTCGGAGTGCGTTTTGCAGCCTCAAAGTGCAATGTGCTTCTGCAAGATTGCAGTGGTTACGTGGGTTTAAAGTTAGGTAATCTTGTCATGGAGGTTGTTAACCGATGTGTATACTTGAGAATCTGCATCGACGGCTGCAGCGGATGTGTAGGGAATGAAGTGAAAGTATGTATCTCTCTCGTCAGACGCAAAGTCGAGTTTCCGGGAAAGTTTATTCGGCGTTCGGAAATTTCAAGTGTGAAACATCCCGAAAATACTGGTTTATAACAACGAGAGTAAACCACCATATGACGTGTAAGGTGGCAACACCATGAAACCTTGTGTAAAGATCGAAATTGAGTGCGGTTGAAAACAAAGTGAAGTCTTACCCATGCTCTCAAAATCGCCTCAGCTCATCTGTAATCGTTCAACATGTTTCAGTATGTTCGCCTTATATGTGAAAGGGTGTTGTTGATCCTATTTTCTGCTGTCCAGCTATGTCAACTTTGTCCACCAGTAGTATTTGGATTTAGCATGTTTCCAATTTAGTCCATTTCACGGACGTCGTGACACTGTCCGTCACAGAACTACTCAATGCATTGGCAGATTCCCACAAGAACTTTAGCATTCTTCAAATCAACGAAATCATTACGAATTTCATCAACTGCAGTAAAAACGTGCACCAGACGAATCAACTCACTTGGGACAGCAAGAAACAGTCGATCCACTTGAAATTATAATATGCCACACAAATCAATTTTAGCTGCCTGCTATCAGATGGACAATAGATTGACCAGTGTATCATGATAACTAGAAGTTAACGGTGGGACAAACAAAAGAATTAAATATACCTTCTTAATAACTGAAATGCAAAACTAAGAAGCTCCGCAGAAGGAAATCATCAAAATGTTGAATACAGCCGTATTCTCTGGAAGAACTCTACACATCACTGAAAATAGTTCGAAAAAAGGACAGATTCTATGAGTGTAGTCCGCAGTGAACAGTTCACTTTTTATGCCTGATGAAACAACATCACGTGTGGAGTGTGGAGTAAACCACTCGAGAATCACGTCCAGGGTGAGATGAACATTCAACGCCATCGTTGAATCAATGACACTTCAACGCCTGCATTCCTTTGGTGAAATCCCGATACAGCGAGCCACCTCCCACACTCCATTTCAAAGTTAAACATCTGTCTCTCAGTGTAATCGTTCTGGACTTATTGAAGGTGAATTCATTCTATTGAAATTATGGCTGGCAGAATGAAAAGCCTTCAACAAGGTTCCACGTAATCGACGAAAAACCGAGAAGTAAGCAGTGACAGCAACTTGCTTCATTCTGTCCGGGTGAGTGAATATCAAGTCACGACGTTTGTGATGGTTCTGCGGGCTGTGAGCTCCGTCATTGGTTCGTGTTTGCAACTAGACATGCATTGAGCATGTTGACATCAAGACTCACAGTATATCATGAGCGGTTGCCTTGCAGTGTGTTATTTTCTTAGTCTACATATTCTTCTAATTTCCGGATTTCAACCACAGCATGATTTATCACTCGAAGTAAGTGCTCCTCTAACTCAGGATGAACTGCTGGCGGGATTGTGGTTTCCAATATGTGCTTCTGTTCAAGCTTGCTCGCTCTTCAGCGGCTTCAAAATTTATTTTTACTGTGGCTGCCTCAGGATAAGTTACTTTTTTTACATTGTGTTTCATTTACGAAGCAATCAACCAGTTGGTCTGGTGAATGTTACTCCATGAATTGACTTAAAGCTGGATGAGGTTAGAGATGCATTGCAAACATCTGCCACTTCTGCATTGTTGCGTACGACAGATTGGCAGTCGTCTTATGAAAAATTTTATTATGTGGACCAGATGCCAGGTCATTAAACGGATATATCACCATGATAGGTTCGATGGTGTTTAGACATACAAACAAGCTTTGTTGTTCGGAAATCTGAGTGAAATGTATACCCGTCAGTACGCGGTTGTGGTTTGCAAGAAAACAAAACCGCATGAATTTCATTCACATGCTTACAGTTTTCTGTTCCTAACGTACATCAGTTACCTCCATATCTATCCTGCAGGATACATTTAATATTTTAAATGTATTTCAAGTGTAAACTATATACAAAACAATACTCACTTTCTTCTCTAGAAAGAAGTGCCGTCGCTCCGCCTTGTCGCAATATCAAGCGTTCAATGAAATGAATCAGAATTTGAAACGATGAGGATTGGATTAGATCAAATGCTCTTTGAATTTGTCAAGCAAATGTTGTCAAGATGATTCTAGCATGACAAAATTAGTTGGGACCAAACGTGTGTGATATTGTGCTTCGAAATTTCCATTTCCTGTATATTGTTAGCTTGCTTATCAATATATTTTGATACCAGTCTTTTTATTAGTTTAACGTTCTCCAACCTAATATAAAAATCTGGATTTTATTCTACATGATGTGTTGAACAGCTTCTCTGATAAATGAGTCCATGTCGATTGCTTGCAATATGCAGTGTTTCCTTCCGATTTGCTCATTATGTGCGACATTATCGATAACAAACATGGTTCGTTTGTGTGAATTCCGTTCTGTGTCTTGGATCATCTGCTCTGCTCGGATGTCATAATGCCCGTTCACGTCTCTTCTTGTTGGATAGTACCGGCAATTCAACTAAGCATAATCTTTGGTAGATGACCAACAAAGTTTTCCGGTCAACCCTCTGGTCACAACCATCGTACGAACTGAGGTATATGTTCTTACAGACTCGATGAATCATGCCAGTTGGTTGAACCGTGTCACAGTATGGAGAAAACAGGCCTGTTTATGATTTTCGGTCTCCTTTTACTAGTGCTGCCCCTTCAAGACTGTTGGCTTCGTGTTGTCCGATTATTATTTGATATTATCTTTCTAAAACTGCCGAATAGATGAGAAAGATACCAGTCCTACTACGTCAAGATACTGCTAGTTTCAGCTTCCCAAACTCATAAGTAGTGGTCTGTCCATTAGACCCAATTGTTATAGAAAAATACCAGCTGATGTCGCCCAACAACTGTTCTGTAACAGTCGCTTTGTAAACAATGTTTTTTAAAGACCAGAAGCTCAATGAATTGCAATACTTACTTATTATCAGAGTAGCAGACAGAGTTGAAGCTGATGAGAGTGTACTGCGTCCGGATAATCTTGTCGTACACGTGACGAAAAGCCAGCTTGACTTAGCTTGTGAGTGGTGTATTTACAACAATGTCCGTCGGTGTGAGCTGAATGCGCACAGACAACTTGGTTGAGCAAGATCTAAAAGTTGGCAGGACTGAACAGGAAAAGGACGGATATTTTTGAAGTTCCACTGAGCGTTACAACGAACCGAGATCCGAAAGTGGCGAGAATGGTCGATTGGCTAAGTTATTGTACGTTAACCTACGTTTCAAAAGTGTTAATGCAATCTTTCGATCAACTAAACGGACCGTTCATCCCTCGAAGCAGAGTTGAAACGCTGAGAACTGCGAGTCCTCAATGCTGCGAGCGGGTAACTCTTGTCTTCAGTTACATGATCTCAAGCTGCTGGCACAAAAGTTTTATACTAGCTTTTAAACAACGAAGGAAATTTGTATCATGAACGGATAGATAGTTCTTTGACTGCAAACATGAAAATGAGGCAGCTTCTGAAAGTGATCACAAAGCCTGACAGATTTGACGAAACATCTTGCCAGTAGCCCGAACCGTGAGCGTGGTCACATTTCCTGGATTTTCCTGAGGTCATCGCAACAAACCAAATCATTCCTGTTTCATGTGTTCAATTACGAGTACAGTTCATTTGAAGACAGTCGCGAGCGTAATTCCAGTCACGGTACTTGAAGAATGGCTAGTTAAACAAATTTAACATCACTCACTGTTGATCGCAGTTATCACATTCCCGTGAATATTTCAGTCGGTCACTGTCACAAATAACCCCTATACCCTAGTATCATTCTTGTCAGGGCTCAACAGTAATGCATATCCTGGCGACAGATAGGAATAAGACTCCGGCCACGTTTTCACGAAGTAACCGCGCTGTTGGCTGCACTACAGATACGACTGAATTGTCACATTACTGAACTTGTTGTCCCTGTCCAAATAGCTTAAAATTGTCAACATAATTGCCTGTTTTATACTAATGATTGCAATACGCAGTTCAAAAATCTACCAATCTCCCCGAACAATTATTGTTAAAACCATGAATCAAGATCGTTCCAATCTCTTGAAATAACTAGTACGGTCAACTCACACCATCAACATTCTAGCCCAGTTATATTCGTCCAATAAAAACACCGACGGATGGATAATATATCTCAGTGAAAAAGATTACACTCACTTTTTCTCTCGAAAGTAGATGCACCCGTTTGAACTTTAAGAATGTACATACAACCAAGCAGCTCAATAAAATTAACCGACTCGAAATTGTTCTGATTTTGATGAGAAAAGATTGTTGAGCTGACTCAACTACGAAGTACGTTTAAAAAACCGAACTCAAGTAACATTTTACTATGATTAGTTTTATATACAACGCTATCATTACAGTCACGTGAATGATTTCAACATTGCCACTTTTGCAAAACAAATGACGCTTGCATTGACTGAAATTATTCCATCGTGCATCTTGTTGGAGCCGACTTCGCCCAAGTTCTTTTTGGCAGGTTTTCGTTACACATCCGAACCGTATACTCTCGGTTACAACAAATGTTCGGTACTGAACATTTGACCATTGACAAGCGGAACACTTCACAATGAGCGGGTTCATTGACGACGGTCTGCTAGAATCTGTGAACACTGCTGAAGTTTATCTCTCACTGATTCCATACAAACAACGGGGCAACCTATGTGGTGGGTATTGATTGGAGTTGAATCGTGCTACTGAATTCGTAGTTAACATTCTCTTGAAGAACAGTCATCACAATTAAGACATGGTTAGTCTGGTAACATTATCAAAAACAATCCGAGGAGTTACATTTAGTCCTTTTTGTTATGATATCCTGTAAGCTTGTTTCACTCAGCTGCTGCTCCTGCGAGATGACAAAGTACTCGAAAAATGTAGTTTAAACATTCGACACATCATATGGTGCGGTATATGGAATATTGCAAATGTTCGGCTAACCTTCTGATTATGATAATACAATAGCATTGTTCAAAGCGTCAGGTTACTTTTGATTAGTTTTTGTTAATTGGTTGAAGCTGAGTTGTAAAAGTCTTCGAAATGCCTAATCATCGTAATGCAATGTTTTGGGCTGATTGCAATTCTGTGGCAGACTTGAAATGTTAGAATTTCGCGTTAAAGTAAAGTCAATTTTGGTTAACACTTTCATTGATTCAAATCTCCAGTCTCTCAATGACGATTCAATGTTTATCTTTTCATCAATTATATTTTTGGCTAAACGGGTCAAATCTCTTACGTATACACTGGCGGTTTTACCACTTACTTCATCATTTCACACAACTGGATGCTCGTCATGTCTCTATCCTCTTAGTCTATGAAACCTTGGTTCATAAACAACGTTGATGTTTTAATGACTATCTTAACGTTTCAGGTTCTTTTATTTCGTTTAATGAATTTTACACGCTTTTGTTTGCACTACCACATAGCAAAGATTAAAGTGGATCAAGCTTCCGATTAGTTTAAGTTGTTTGGAGCAACGACTGATAAAACCCACGTAATATCTTTCTTGAACTAGTTCAATACACATTATTATTCAGAAAATTAAACATGAACACTGAAAATGTAGAAGATGCAATGTATGTAAGGTAACTCACGTGCTCTCTGATTTCTTTCCCGCCGATCTTAACACACCAGTGCAGACTGATTAGTATTCAGGAGCAATCTCAAGTATTGATTTAAAAACAGTATGTTGTCAATCGCTCAACCGCTGCATCGAAACTTCGATCAAAGTTCACATAGTTCCGCGTTTTTAAGTAACACTCAAGTTCAAACTGCATAAGCCAGAACATACGTTTGTAGCATCATTGAGAATTGAAATCTCAGGTGTACCAAACTAATCGTACGGAACAAGCTGGCCAATAGTTTAGATCGCCTCTATAACTAATACAGGACCGCATTCATTGAATTGGTGTGCATCAAGGAAACAACTTTTAAGACGCATGCATACAATCAGGGCTTAGCACGGTAACTTACAAACTGACTCACACTACGTCTGAAGATTGAAGAAAGTGTAACCAAAGTCTTGGAATCCGCACCACTACTGTTCTATATCAGCGTCGGCCAGTATTCGAAGGATCGACCAGTCTTCTATCAGAATACCGCTTTTCACAATACAACGTGTGCCCATGTGTTTACAGTCAACTGATGATGAACCTTATTAACAGGTTAATGTAGACATTCATATGTCTAATAAATTCAGGCGTCCTTCTACACCACTTACGTTTTTCTCAGGTTAGTTGTATTCATTATCCAATATTCCCGTTGTCGTATCATGTACCTTTACGAAATTATATGAAATTCACTTGTAAAAACCTTTTCCATGGGGAGAAAATGCCACGCATTCCAGTTCAACTGCAAAATGTTTTAGAATTTTTGAAAATTTTATCCCGTGTTAACTACTTACCAGCATCTACCATCGTTGCTGAATGAATTAGTAGAAACCCGAAACTTCTTGGGATAATTGCTAAAAATCCTCTACAAGTAATCACCTATCCTAAGCAGTTCTATCGTTGTTCTGGCCATGTTCATAAATGTGGTGCTACCGTCATGACATAGTTACGATCGTTGAGGTTGAGTGAAACATGTACTCCTTACTAACATAAAAAATACCTATTTCAGTGTTGGATTTGACAATGGTGAATCCGAGAAAAATAAAAAGCATGCTTCAGTTGGAGCTAAAGTGTGTCGAATGTTTTACTGAATACGAAGACTACGGTTTAATATTGTAGATGTTTTGCACCTGGTGAAAATTGTCCAACACTAGCAGATGAATGTTAGTTTGTTGTACTCACCAAGTGCACGCACGTTATCTTTAACTAAAAGAAAGGTTATACATAAGTTGGTAACTACGCTTCGGTTTTGATAACATCGTTCTAGCAACTGATACACAACTGGGGTAGTAGTAGTACAGGGAAACGTTCATATGTTGCTAATCTTCATTCAGATGCACACCCATCTGTTTCTCGTTCGGTTCGAATGACTTTACTTTCTGCTTCACAGTTATGTGTCAGAATGGAAAATGTGTGGATGTTAACACTCTTGTTTCCTCTCAACTGCTTACTAGATGTGGCTATCAATGCTGGCGCATATGGCAACGAATAACATGACTTCGTATCGTCAACCATAGTCATAATGTAGTTAACCGCAATTAAGAGCATTTTGCCACGGATATCACAAACAAAACAATCCCCACTAGCTCTGTAGTTTCTAGTTGCCGTTCGAATGGTTACTTCATACCTGAACAGATTAGAATATTTTTTCACAAATGCGTGGCATAACAGTTGCCAAGTCTGCCAGTAGAGTATTTTACCCACAAAAACTTCATGGCTCAGTTGTCGTCTTTTAGTTTTGCAAAATGAAAGACCAGTTTGCATGGAAAACATACACAAACGTTGTGATTATTATTTGCTGTCAACAAGAACGTATAACTTCCATCGATTTTCAGCTGATGACTTGAAAGGTACTGCTGTTTCTGTGTTCCTTATCGATTAACTGCGAGCGACCGTCGTATTCATAAGGTCTTTTCGCCAAATCCATGATACAAGATGTACACAGAAATAGACAATGTAGCTATGTAAACGGCCTGATTATTTGTGTTTCTGAAGAAGGATTCGCACGGAGATTCAATTGCGATGCGTTGCTATTGCGGTCTCAAATCTCTAGGTTTCGATAAATAGCCACTTAACATTTCAGTAGATTAGTAGGCACTACGTTTCTAGTCTTGTATTCGTAAACATCCGTGTTGATATAAACAGTCAACTTCGGCTATCGTACTGAATAATGCAAATTCAGCATTCCAACAAGAATTTTAATTCAGTTTGTCTCATCTATTTTACTTCATCCGTAAGCTGGATATGGTGAGAGGATACAATCTGGAGAGATTCGAGTTTCACTCTCGTTAGAGTTCGTCAGTAGGGTACACCATTGTTGTGGTCGAAGCAACAACTCCGGCCACGGTATCATCGATCAACAATGACATTCACTGCGCTGTCAACTTCACAATACGCATAGCTGACTTACCATGTGCAAACGCTTAATCATATCTCTATGGTAAGCAGTACTCGAGAATAGCGTTTGGCCTCCTTATATAAAACTTTGTTGGTGCAATATAAATGAACACTGATTTGCTTCTGACAACACACTGCCAAACATCATGTCTACATTCATCATCTGAGAAGAATGAATTACAACAGGAACAGCTTACTTGCAAACATTTCACCTCTCACTAAAAGGATTACATGAATAGAAATACAGATTACAATCCTGCTGCTGGCATACTCGTATTAACACTGGAACATACACAAAAGGTTCACTCATCTAAAAATGTAGTCATCCGTGTGAAGAATTCCCATATACATCTCAAGGTTCTGCAGCTCGTATGGTGAGGTATTTTATAATGATAAATATTGTGAAACGTATTTGTGACCAAGGAAAACAGTAGTTATGCCGCGAATAATCCCTAGTCTGTCAGTAATCACGTCATCCTCAATATCAATAGTAACCACGGCCGTACAATTTGAAACATTTCGGAATTAACGATTGTTTCAGGTTAACAATTATTACTGGAAATGTAGGTTTCATAACAGTTTAACAAATTAATGATATGCAAGTGTTAAATCGATGTACATTTGGAAGAAACAGAGTATGAACCGTAAGATTAGTGAGACATACACTTGTCTTCGAATTACGTCATCGACTTGGTGAATCAAAAAGATTCGTACAGACTTCGCATTCAGATAGGCATTCCAGTCAGCCTCTTTCGAGAAGAACCACTAGACTAGAATTCCGCTCATATTAGACCTCGTCAGTAGTGTATATCCTTGCTACTGCCGGGATTAGAACTACAGCCATGCTTTCAGGAGTCTACCGTGTTTACCACTGTGCGAATGACCTTACAGTAAACACAATCGAATTATCATACCTGTACATTCGAACACTTTCGCTTGTGAGTAATGCTGACCTTGTCCGATCGTCTCAAGAGGAGACACAAATACCGTCCTGCTAACTTCGATCGATATACCTGCGATTAGGACATCTTAGACAGGTTGAAATCTTCGAAGGACACTCGTAAGGAAGTAATTATGGATTGAGGCTAAAGTGGATGAGAAACTTAGCAAACGGACCCTCTATTTTGGTGTAGCTTATGGAAACATTGGTCACACATTTACTGTTCTTGCGTGAGTGACACGCCAGGCCTAATGAAACATGGCAAACGGAAACGCCCCCGCGACGCATTCACCGTATGGCTGAAATCGACAGACACACATTTTCAGTTGTATTGGCCCGCAAAACATATTTAAAAGTTAAAACCTGACAACCCTTCGACAATATGTTGACCTCGCCTTTTCAATATAACCGACCGTGACGTTCAAGTTCGTACTAAGAAGCATGTTTCCAGTTCATTACCTAAAGTTCTGTCACACAACACCGTATCATTTTCGGCAAGTTGTCTGCGTGATTACGTCAAACTTGTGTTTATTGCAGAAACGGACAAACATCGGGCTTGTCTGGTCATTCTAAGGCTTTATGCGTTATCAAGGTTTAGTTTAATATGATCTTTCTTGAACCAAATACAATTTGCTGATATTTTCCGATCTTGTTAAGAGAAATAAACCCCCAATAAGTATCATATGTGGCTTCAGATGTAGGTATATGCACAATGCCAAAGTTAGTCTGTTAACGCGAAAACGAAGCTAGAAACCGACTGAAAGGAATAACTCCCGGATAACTTCATCTCCTGATTTACTGACTACAAGCCCGTCATGCAAGCAATAAGTCGTTTGCAAGTTTCCCCTCCGACGGTATCAAAATATGACACGTTGTACACAAGGGACCAGCAGAATGTGCAATAAGCAGAGAAAGTCAAGAATGGAATTGAGAAGATAGTCAAAACATGATCTGAAAATATGCCATGTCAGATGTTTTGTACACACACACACACACAAACAGTCGACATATACTGACCACCAAGCCGTCTCACAATCATAGGCGTCATACAGCACCTGTACAAATGGTTCTTTTCAATCGACTTCCTGTCGAGCACATTCAAAGGTAAAACACCATACAGGGTGTCGTATTATAAGTCCGTCTTGTTTGCTACTTTTGAAACTGAAAAATAATTAACGCCACTGTAAACAGTATTTCAAAATTAGGACAAAACAGATAATAGAATGGAAAAACGAAACTTTTCTAGTCATATAATCTGATTACTCATTCCGAAGTATCACTGTGGCATGTTCCATTCAAATAGTTTCTCATAGTTAGGTTAACAAACATGCTGTTGTGAGGATTGCCGGTCAGCCAGTCAAAGTACGCGGGATACGCATATTATCTATATTAAGCAAATATGAAACTAAGAACCGGTCTGAATAAGAATAACGCAACAGCTCACGTGTATATAACCCGTCTAAATTAAATGTGTAGAAACAAAAGTTGTGAGTTCGTCACAAAATTGCATACTATAATGAAGATTGTGATATTCACGTCTAGAATAACAACACATGTGAGATTTTTTGACTGTTTGCCCCGTACTTAATGAGATATAGAATACATTTAATGCATCGTTCTTAAGAAATGATATCCTTGATACTCGCATGCCATTCGAAAAATCACGTGTCTTCAGTATCCATATTCCTTCACTCATGCGAGTAACCAATTCTTTACTTTTTATGGTTCGATTTTTTCATACATCGGCATAAAACTTCACAGCAATCGTGTTCAATCGATTCCGTGTGATGATTACGATAAAGCTGAGTGTAGACCAACTAAGACAGTTGTAAGCGGTGAATGATCTCACTAAATTAATGAGTGAATTACGTTAGTAGATTAAATATATATTGCACCTTCCAGCGGTGAAGTTCAAAACTCTTTCACATGATTCCCCATTAGATAATGGCATCCATATCAGATCAGTTGTCTTCATATGGATGAAAGTCTTTTCTTGAACCACCATCGGAGCTGAAAATGTAGTTTGTGTTCAAAAAATATCTAATTTATACCGTGAGTAGTGCCACTATAAAAGTCAGCCCGTGTTTAGCTCCCAATAACGAATTTTCATTGAAGAAAATTGACGTTGTTTTAACCATCACTTCCTTTACACGCAAATAAAATTTATCTAAATTATAAGCGATTCAGTAATGGATTCTTATAAGTCAGATATATCATATGAATAGCTGATAATTTAATGCCTCTTTCGCCCATATATTTGAAATCTCCTTTGTAATAAAGCCTTCTAACTCAGCGAAAGTTTAATTGCACGTTACATTGTGGAGACCAGTAATCCTTTCTCGGTAGGTAGCTTTAGAGTGGGACAATCATCCAAAGGTGATCATACACGATCAACTCCATTCTCCCATTGGTCACTGACTCGTTGCAGTGTACTCCATGTCATACCCAACTTCGCCTTTCTATACTCATTGGCTTTAGTGTAAGTAGACAACAGTGGATTCATCTTTTTGTACAGTTTGCAAAAATGGTCAAACGACGTTGACAACATAAAAGATATCAAGGAATAATTGTTGATGCGTACGTATATTAAAGACAAGACGTAAACACGATGAGCAACGTTTCCTCTAAGTTTTGCTAGGATCAACTCATACGAACTACTAATTCGAATCCAATTCACCGTTTATGTAATTGAGAGCATGTAGTGTAAATTGCTTACTTGCATCAGTCATCTGATCTACTGATTTCCGGTAAGCATTTATGGATGAAATGTGCCATGAATACTTTATTAGAAAGTCAGTTACGTTAACCGCAGTAGGGAACATGTGAGAATCGTTTTAAAATCGTAAGTACTGCAATTTAATTTTAGAGAAATAGACAATTTACAAAAACCAGTATAACAATATACATGTTTATTATAAAATACATCATATATACTCATCCGTCACTCAGATCCTCAAAACGTGTTGAATTAAACACCCTTCAGTTAACCGACATTAATTCATGGTATAGATAGAAGGTTACGTATTGGCCAATTTGACAGGAGCTTTTCTGTGTAAGTAAACTATAGGAGAGTGAGAAAATATCTATCAATGTTACAATGTGCACAAACCATCCGAAATGTTGGAACATGGTTGCACTCAGACGGAAAATTAAGACGTAGTGATATTCCACGAGGTCCGACCGATTGCTGTTTTGTTTGAACTAACCAGGTAGAGATAGTCCGATAGAGGATATAACCAGTATCTTCTGCGTGAGGAGCTAAACATGGTATTCATTTATCCGCCATTACAGCGTGGTAAGTTACGACTAGTTGCGTGGTCAGTTCACAGTGGTAATCTGAAATTAGACTTCGTTCCCTGACTCTATCAGGATGTAAGTTAAAAATTAATGATATTCGTTCTGTCAAAAATAACATCAATGGGTTTCACTTGTGAACTCATATGAACGTCGGTTTCTAGAGGAGAGAGTTGCGAACTCTTTTGTCAGTCGGACTGTCTATGTCTGATGAAGCTAAACCCGAACGTAACTTCCGAGCAATTTCGGTTCAACTGCGAAAGTCATGATCAATTGAGAGCAACTGCAGCTACAGCGAACCTAAACTGTTATCCCGACACACACAATATCTACTCACAATGACGGAGTTGCGAACAAATAACAAATGGGATTCGGTGGTTATTTGCCCACCAGTGCAGAATAACCAGACAAACAACAATAGATTCTAGTGTAAAGCAGCTATTGAAGTATCCTCAATATGGTTTATTAGATACAAATGAACGTGTATGCCCTATCGAATGAAATCTAGGTGATTAAAGACATGTGCTGAACCGAGGATGGATGAGGTTTATCAGGAAACTGGTTCCGGACATTCTCATCAGGCATATACAGCCAAAAATTAAGCACTGGTTTTGTATATAATTTCTAACGTATCGCTAACGGCTAGTTGCAACCTTGACTAATTCAGCCATTAACAGATGCAGTAATTGGACCTCAAACCGTTCAGTCATGTTTATTATAGTGTCAAGTTGTGAGGAGATGAATCAACATCTTTTCCCACCGCAACAGCTCATAGCACTCAGATTAGTCGTTGCTCTTCCAACGACTAATCAAACAGCCAGCAAATTTTAATTGCTCCTATTCGTACATACTATCATTCATAAGACTTGGAGAATTGTTCACTAACCCTACTGCAATCGATTTTAGTCTGATTGAGTTGTTAACTACAACATACATTACGAGCAAGCAAACGAAACTCAACGTGTCTGTAAATAAAAGTTTTAAATGTACATTGAACTTTTCAAAAAATTTCAACTAATCTCAGGACACAGGAGTCCTATCGATATTTATATATTTGTCTCAAAACCTGATCAACAATCTGATCCACTAACAAGAAGTATAACCTTAGAGATGAGGTTCGATCTTGTCTTTACAAATGTTTATACTCTGAGCACACCTTCATGTAAATATTGCGACCAATCAGCACTCACCCTTTGTTTTGACGTCTGAGAGTTGATCAAGGAGGATCAAATGCATGAGTGCTGTTTAATTCTCACAGTCTAATTGCGACAAATAAAATACATTTTGCAACAATTGACAAGAAACATGAGCCAACATAGATCACAGATATGTTCAAATTACCTCGCATCGCAGCTGTATTTGTAGGCAATAGTAGAGGAAATATTTTGCAACTATCGATTACTTTGTCAAACGAGCCACATGACGCAAGTAGTACAATGAATCTTTGCAAGAATATTGATTACGTTTCACTCTGGTTTGTGACGGATAGTAGGATAATATAAAATCAAGCACTGAACCTGGTCGATAGACTCAAGCGAAGCGGGAATAAATGCAACGTTAATTTAGTTCACTTACTGTACAATCAGGACCTATCATTCATACCAAACTCGCGTAATACATTGAACCTGTTTTGCAATAAGTTATCTCCTGTCATTTTTCAGATATTCAGTCACTCATGCTTGATCGCCGTTTCTGTTTTCCAATGCACTGGAATTTAGCTACGACTCGCCGATGACCATGGCTGGCAGACTGCATATAACAATTCGGTGGTGCTTGTTCTATTTTTAATGGTGTAGTGATGAGTAATGATGCTTACCTGGAATGCATACAACAGTCAAAATCCTTATCATGGCAACTGACAACTGAGGGAATCCAAGCCAGTGAAACTCGAGTCTATTACTTCTTTCCAGAAATGAGTGCTGGAAACAGTACAGTCGATTGCGAATGTTGCAAAAACCGTGAAGTTATAGGCTGGCATAACTTATTGAGGCAGCAGTTATTTGGTAAACACTCGGTGGAAATACTTCTATTGATAGTACTTCACTTCTGACGTTTTTGCAGAATCATGCATCAATTAGGGCAAATTCGACCGAATTACTTCAAGATATCTTCGCCAATTAAATAATGAAGCACGTTTTCCTTGTTTATTCGAAGGTTTTTTCAATCGATTTCAAAAGTATGAGAAAATAGCCTGCAATTTCGTTTGTTGCAATAATTTCATATTTAAATGAACGCCAGGGTTGGATTCGTACAATGGAATAATTCCATTAACATATATTGTGCATGTCTTGATGACTTGTCCATCACACCTGTCAAGGTTTCCAATTTACATGAAATCCCTAAAAGAATGAATGGCTTACTTTCAGAGAAACCGAGTGATTCCGTAAACTACCAAACGTAATTCCCTTGACTGATTTGTCATAGTTTTGGTATATCAACACAAACTACTGCTATAATTTTTGGTAGGTTACATCTCGTATGAACTGTAATGCATAACAAAACGCTCGAATGAAGAAGTGTGAGAGAATGCGGCTAGTTTGCATTTCAGTTTCGTAGCAAGCGATCCCATCTTCAAAGCATCGTTTCCGAGTTGCATACGTTGTGCATTAGCAAGACTCCGCTTTTGGTCTTGTTATTGATATTGAGTCACTATATGCATCCGAAAAGTTCACCTAACTATGGAGTTGCATAAACACTGATGGAATGTTTGATGAGATCACCATTTGCGTAAGGTGGGGAGGATGGTAGTTGTCGGTCTAATTTCAGCCTCTCCGTAATTGACCGAGTTTACAATTTATTTGTGAGAGCAGTCTTATCGCATGACCATAAAATTTGGTACACTTGTGCAGAGGATGCTCCTAGAGTGTTCGAATTCAACCATTGGCGTTTCCAAAGCATTAGCGGTATGCAGTGAGAACACTGTGTCAGCAACGGCAAATTCCGCAAACATGCCTTCTGGATGATCAGGATTTGTCGACCCGTATCCATAATGATCTTGTTTCACAGGCTGTGCTAGTTTGGTCACAGCTCGCAAGTGCACATTCACGGCTTGTCACACTATACTTAGTTTGCGAGTGGCGTTAGAATGAAGTGAAACGTTTGGTGGTCCACATTTGACCCGGATACGGAGTATGAAGCTAATTGTACAGAGGTACACCTCAATAGAGAGTTCCCGGCCTCTAAAATACAATCAGAAGAAGGTAGTCGCCAAATTTAGTCGGGGATGATGTCTGATTTGACGAATAACGGAAGTTAGTGGCGCACGTTTTTTAATCTACTCGTGCATCATTGTCATTTTTCTCTCTCCTTAGACATCTTCCTTCTTCCACTTATACAACCTCGTCATATCACTTCTCCTATATCATGGTACGTTTCCTATCTACCGTTATGTTTTCATAATAAATTCATACACACGAGTGACCTTCGTTTATCACCGTAGATGCTCAATCCGTCTGGATACCATCAAGTCGTAAATTCATACTCATGACGGACGGGAATAACAACCCCTATTCATCCTCCTCAGACACACCTACTTCCTGTTTCACCGACTGATTAACCTCAGTTACCAATCATGTATAAGTTTAGACACGAGTAGCACTAGCGTTGAATTTCAACATGTATGCGATTCATCCTCCCAACATTGGTTTGAACCCCGTGTGTCGTGTATATGTGTTAATCAGGCGAAAACACTGGTTTTGAGCCTCGCCAAATAGCTGCTTCCATACAGTCCTTGGCATTTCAAACAAGCAGTATGAACGCTTTTAGTTTAGTTATCAAAACCAGTATTCTATCTGCTGGTCACTTCACGTGAGAATGATAAACAAGAAGATGATTTGGCTCGTTTCTAGAAACTTTATTGTTCAAAAAACACTTAGAATTTTAAAATGCCGCCTAACCAACAAGAAGTTGGCAACCTGAATTAACTTCATACAGTCTTCTCGACCGCATATGCGTAGCAAAACTAATAAGTCTGACGAGTATTTAGTTGAAAATAATAATTATTCCTAATTTTATATAGCTGGTCTGATGTTCGTTGGGAAAGTCATAGTAAACTCGCTGACTGTTGACATGCTAGATATCCACCAGAAATTCGCGACAACGCTTCAATGCAATTTTGAAGATACACAATCCTGCACTTCTGAGCCACGCGGTAGGTTACCGAGTAGTTTGCTACCGAGTTGCATATTAATTTTCGCAACTTCACACAGATTCTGCACAAAAGCCCGGTGATTCAGATGCTCTACTGAATAACTAAAAATATGTTCAAAGGTAAAATCCACAGATTGAAAATTGTGCCTACTGCAGAAACGGGCACGCTGGAACAACTATTCTGACAACGTTATCAAGCGGTATATATTTACAAAGTATCCCGAATAACTGTATACCAAAGGTCTGTGAGTTAGCCAAATTACAGTGGCATAGGCACAACTTTAAGCTTAAATCGCACTCTTCATTAGGGACTCGAGTGAATCTGTGGATCCGTCATGCCGTAGTTCATTGTGCTGACCATAGATATTCGATTGCAACTAATCAAGTGGTCCGATTCAGCATTGTCGTCTTCTCAATAATTCGTACTCCGCCTGCAGCTGCAGTGGCGCATAACAACTGCACATAGGAGTGAGTCAATTTAATAACAGCTGTGCACCAAGCAACCGAAATTGGGTTTTGTCGATCGCAAACCATTCAACTCCGGCTTGACCCAGAGCAGAAGTGTTGTCACCGCTCCGTACAGTCATGGCATGCAACCGTTTGCTATTACACACGCTTATTACGAAGTTGCAAATCGCTGTCCACAGTGCTCTGAAGCGTACCCAAAATGAATCAGCAACTACAATACGCCTGCTTGATTTTTTCTTACCACGTTCAGTTTAGCCACATGAATCCACTAACAACCATTTTACTCGGTTAACCGCTCGTGTCTTTGATCTTGATGGTGTTGTATAACTAAGACTGGAGTGAGTGTATCGCGTTAATTCATTTCCCGAACATCGATTTCAGTGTACGCTATTCAAATTTATAAATCGAACATTTTTGTAGGGCAAATTCCACTGAGACGAGTGTTCTCAATCCTTGGCTCTGACACCTGATAACTGATAAGCTGATTACAGAAGCCCTCGTCAGCGATGATGCAGATGTGTAAAAGACTGCTTCATTTTACTATATCGAATGCTCGTTTTAATTAGAGACTCGAAAGATCATCATGTACCCAACCGGGCAGACGACGGTTATCTCATGTACTCGATGGAGCATACGAGGTTTTTAATGTTCCTGATCTTGATTAGGGAGGCTGAAATTGTTCATAGTCAGTCGGCTTACGGGGATATGCCTGATGCAACCACAAAAGTTGTCAATGTTTAGGATTTAAATTTCATATTATACCATCGAAACGTGTTGCTCTTTATTTCCTAGTTGGATAGATTTTGATATCTAAAACGTATTATCGTTATCAATATAGATTCTAATATGTGAATCGGTACATTTGCAACCATACAGAGGCATAGGAAGTAACCCATAAAGAAAATCTACACTTCGGCTGGATTGGAATCAACGATAGAAACAGCACACCCTTGCGCGTCTTAATAGTTGCGTTGCTGGGATCCAACCTGAAAGGTTTGACAAATTCAGTTTGGGGAGTCACCGTCCTGGATCACTTGCTGAATTGAATATGGCATAATGAGCTTGTTGGGCAGCTGAATTCCAATGTCGAATTTTTGAGCTCCGAGCACAGCCTTCCAAGCTTAGCTGGTAGAGCGCTTGCTTAATCTGGAGGTGACATTCTCTTATGTGTCTGGAATCAAACTGAAGTCTAGATTTTTCGCAATTGGGTGTCTTCCAAACTATCAAACGTATCACACTGCTTGTTAATTCTGCTTAAAATAGCTGCAATATGCCCGATTTAAAAAACGGTGTGAGTAATTGGTACTGCTGTAGTGACGAGGAGCGACCGCACTATAATACTCACACCACTGCCATTTAGTAGAGGGGCAAGAGCACAGATTTTGACATTGAAGTAACCGAAGCAAAGATACAAAAAGAAACCTCGGAGTGCACCATCAAATGGAATGGTTCTTGGTACGTAAGGGAACGTAAAGCAACTGAGCATTGACGTTTGTGGCAACAGTGACTATCTGTGCGCAGTACCGTACGTAGATTAGTGTTTTTGTTTGTTGTCTTGTTGAAACGCATAACTCACGTGTTGCTTTCTTGAATAAATAACCCTTGCGCCATCCGCGTGCTTGACTCAGAACAATTGATGCCGTGACCAGGATTGAAGAATGAAGCTCCCGTGGCCGCAGCCTTTTGAGAATAGGAACGTCCGGAGTTTCCTGGTGGATTTCGAGGACGTGGCGGAGACGATCAGAGTCAGGACCAACCGATGCCGATGCTGCTCAAGGGCAGGGCGAAGGCGGAGCTAGAGACAGCGTGCAGGTGCCCCGCGAAGCTGAAGTGGGCCGCCACAAATGAGGTGCTGCTCACCGGGTTCGTCAGCCCCGCCGACTGACAGGAGGTAATGCGGCAGTTCAGAGGCACCCCGATTGGACCAGCAGGCGACACTGTTGTGTATGCCGTGTCACTGCGGGCAGCGTTGATAAGAGCCTTGCCACATTTGGACCAGGTCTCAGAGCATCGTATGCTGACAGAGCAGTCCTTGGGTGGAATACCACCAACAGTGCAGGGTCAGTCCAGAGTTGCTGTCATCGCGCACCTCATGACATTGGAACGGTTGGCTAATGCGGTTCGACAACTGCTGGCAGAAAACTCACTAACAGTCAATGAGTTGAAGATAGGTAAACAAAGTGAACTGAGTGAATATTGAAGCGCACTGGAAAGGTTGACTCAGGAAGTGGCGGTTCTAAAGGTGAGGAAGGAGGATAACAGTAGCGGCGTCTGCTATCAGTGCGGAAAACGTGGACACTGGCGAAGATTTTGCCCACTTGATAAGAAAAAGACATGGTTAAATAAACGTGTAAATAATTGTCTTTTGTCTGGGAAAGGAGATACGGTCATTGGGGCGGTTGATAAGACGGCAATTCAAGCCAGATTGGAAATCAATGGTAGCTCGGAGTGTTGTTTGATTGACACTGGGGCCGCGATTTCATTGGTTGGACCGAGGCCAGTAAAGATTATTCAGCCGTGTATGATGGTCGTTCGATCAGCCGGTGGGTTTACTGTCAAAGTTAATGGCCTGGCAGAATGTGATGTCCGTATCGATGGTCACGTGGTCAAACAACTTTTCGTCGTTTCCCACGACACACATCAGACCATATTGGAAGCGGATTTTCTTGACCGCACTTAGGTAATGATCGACTTGAAGCATGATCAACTCGTAACGAAGTATGAGCTGGTTCCATTAGTGAGAAAATGCAAACCCCAGCTTGGACAACTTGAAGCGAACGCACCCTCAGCAATACCAACTTATGACAACCAGTCGCTCAATGAAGTGGTACGCAAGTTCCGAAAACTGCTCACCACGGATCAGGACCAATATTGCTATTGTGACTGTATTGAAAAGGAAATCTCCACCAAGCCAGACCAATTTCGACCATTCGGCCCCAGACAAACACCTGTACACCTGCAGCCGGAAATTGACCGACAAGTAAAGGACATTTTGAGGGAGGAAGTCACTGAGGAAGATGATAGCCCGTTCAATTCTTCCATTTTGTTGGGTAGGAAGCCCAACAGTAAATTTCGATTTTGTGTCGACTTCAGACGGCTCAATGGGATTACGGTCAATAAAGTTGCAGCAGTCCCAGCGATGGCGAAAAGTTTCAATAAGCTACAGAACGCCAGGATATTTACAGTGTTAGATCTGCGGTCTGGATATTGGCAGGTTCCAATCAAACCATAGAACCGAGATAAAACGGCGTTCACAGTGAGAGAAAAGGAATACCACTAAAAACGTATACCGTTCGGACTGTCAGGCCCCCCTTTAACGTTCAGACGACTGATGCTATAGGTGCTAGACAGACTGAGCAATACTGTTGTTCATGGAGATGATATAGTCATCTGCAGCGCGAATGAGACAAAACATACACCACACGTTTCGACTCTGTTACAGAAGATTGAACAAGCCGGCCTACGGATCAATAGTCCAAACTCTCGACTGGCGAGGCAAACGGTAGTACTACCCGGCCACAAAGTCGGTCTGGGTGAGGATCAATCATTGTCCGAGAAACTGCTGGCGATCGAGGCCATTCCGGTGCCAACATCAAAAAGGACGTTGCGACAGTTCCTCGGTCGCGTCGGGTTCCACAGCCGTTCCATCAAAAACTTCGATGAACTCGCGAGCCCATTATATGAAATTCTGAAGAACAACTGTCGATTTCACTGGGCACAAGAAGCCAATCAAACGTTTGTCGAAATCCAACAATTGATAAAGAGGAGCGGCTAACCCTGAAATTGCGGTGGCTGGACAAAGATTCGCTGTCGCATCGGATGCGAGCGATTTGGGAATCGGAGCCTCACTGAAGCAGGAAGGCGATGTGATCGGATATGCCAGTCGAGTATTAACTTCTGCTAAACGAAGCTAGTCAACGACAGAGAAGGATTGTTTGGCTACCTTATAGGCCTTGGAAAAATGGAGGCTGTACCTACTCAGACGACGTTCACATGTGGAGACCGACCACAAACAGTTGGAGTGGATTAATTGGATGAAGAACCCCTGAGAAAAACTGGATCGTTGGGCGTTGCGACTACAGGAGTACGATTCCACAATTCGCCATATAGTTGGGGAAGAGAACTATGTTCCATATTTGCTGTCCCGAACGCAACACATGGACAAACCTCACAAGAACATGAACGAAGTTAGTGGTATAAAACTGAAGAGCGATCCTGGAAAGTTACAAGCAGTACAGAGGATGGATACGCCAATTTGGGCAGTGATTGACTACCTCTTGTCGGAAAAACAACCGCCAGAAGAGGAGGAGAATACGGAGGTGAAGGCTTTCAGAATGCACTGGTAAGACCTGCGGTTGAATAATGCTGGAATTTTAATGCACCAGCTGCGGGAGGGAATAAGCGTGCCTGTTATACCGACGGAGTTGAGGGCGACAGTTGTCAAGGAATGTCATCAGCTGGCTCATACGGGATGTCATCGAACTTACACAATGCTGAAGCAAAGGGCATACTGTATCGAATTACTCACTACACCCGATCAGCGTGCAAGCACTGTGTGCAGAACCGTGATGGAGTACGTCGTTGCAGATCATGGAATACTGCGAAGCATATTGAATGATCAAGTTCCCTGCTTCGAAAGTAAAGCGCTTCGGAACTGTCTGGAACGCTTGGGAATCAAGAAAATTCGAATAACGCCATACCATCTTCAGTCAAATAGAATGATGGAAAGATATATCAATCATGGGGTGATTAGCGGCAAAAGGTGGGAGCTGGGAGAAAACACTACCGTTCATTCTGTTGGCCCACCGCTGTTCGCTTCAAGGGATTACAAAGAACTCGCCGTTCGAGCTCATGCACAGGCGCGTACCACGCCTGGTTTGTGGGGAGACCGACGGATGAGCACGCGTGAATTAGCGGAAGCGCGAGGAATGGCAAACCAAAACTTGGCGAACGCACAAGAAGCTGCTAAGGAGCTGTCAACTGCAAGGTTATCTGATCGGACTGCTGTGTCTTAAGTTGGTTCAACGATTAAGTACGAAGTCCGGTGGAGTCCGGGCGCAACAAGACCCGGATCTAGGAAGTTCCTGGCAAAGTGGAGGGGACCGTATGCAGTAGTGGACCGCCGTGTCCCAGTGTATTTGATTGAGAATGAGAAGAATCAACATTGAGTGCACGGAAGCCAGCTTTGTAGATGGTATGACACCTTGAGCAGAAGAGAATACACACCCAGAGCATCAACGTCCCCAAGGTCAGTACGCAAATCGTCCAGAGTACCAATAGAATCTGAACGGCTTTTGCTGCCGTTGAAACAATCTTTGCGGGGAAAGGGGTGTAGTGAGGAGGAGTGGTCGTGCTATATCATTCACACCACTGCCATTTAGTAGAGGGGCAAGAGCACAGATTTTGACATTGAAGTAGTAGCAGGAAAAATACAAGAAGAAACATTGGAGTGCAGCATGACACGAAATAGTTCTCGGTACATACTGGAACTGAGCATTTGTGTCTGTGGCAATCGTGACGTTCCGAGACCAGTTCCATACGCAGAAGAGTGTTTTTGTTTGTTGTCTTGTTGAAACGCATAACCATTGTGCTGCTTTTCTGAATGAATAACCCTTGCGTCATCAGTGTTCTTGGCTCACAACACTACTATTTTCAGGTAGCGATCCCGTTTTAAGATGGATGCTGCGTCGTCATGTGAACCAGTTAGAATCAGTTTGGGTTATTCAAAGCGTGAGTGAAAACAATCCTCCAAAACTAGTAGAAACTGTCAATAATAAAAACTATCACTTATTTCTCACATGGCTATCTCAGCAGTGGTTCTGGTGGTATACAACTATGGGTGTTAAGCGTAAAGTCGGTATCAATTACAAGCTTTTATGACCTGGTCCCAGTGGACAAGATATCTCACAAGTGTTAGATTTATGTCAGACTGTGTATGGCAACTCCTCAGCTCGTCTTGCCTTGACCAGTTCCGGCATTCATTCGCAATGAAACGAATCTTATGACTTACCAGTTATTTGCTCTGAAATAAACAAATCAATGAACTGATTGCACCCACTTTTATCAAACACATTGTTTTTTTGCGCATCACAATAATACGGAATGAAAATTATGTTCAAATACTCAGCCAGTTGAAGTAATATGACACAGTCGGCGGAAATATCTATCCAACGGTCAATGAAGTCAACAAGGTTAAGTAGTTTAAGTATGCAATATATTTTGTGCATGCGCAGTCCATCAGCTTTAGTCACTGGCAGTGCCCAAGGACGAACTGAATGAACAGCCGTCAGTCAATGTTAATGACTGGTTTGGATAGTGTATTGAAACAGTTGACAGACCAGTGATTAATTAGTATGAAAAAGTTGGAGAACGCCGCTCAGACTGAGTACTCAAATAACCGGTCGATCATTTTGACCTTTTATATTGATGGAATTGATGATCAGACTAGCACCGACAGTGAACAGATTTGGCAGTTATCAAAAGATGGCTGAAAAATGACATCAGGTATCAGTGAATAAAGAGACAGATAGGCATGTTATAATTGGATGGGTTTGACTATATTTTGAATTAGACAATGAGTGAGGACGAATTGTATTCGAACCAGTTGGAAGCACAGTGTGTATGTAAATTGGAACATCCTCTAACAGCCAGATATAACAACCAACACAAATCCACCAAAACTTGTACATTCGAGTCACAATGCATCATAAATCAAAGTGTATAGAATGAATTCCAAAACAATTTCAAGCTGCAACAAGTTACAATGCAAGAACAACTCATTCTGTTGCGAGCTGTCACAACGGTCTATATGCGATATTCGAGTATTACCATCCAAAGCTATCAACCTCCGCGTAACGCATACATAAATATATGGAAGCAAATCCTCTTTGATGTGATATGAAAAATTACGAGTAACTCTTTTATTTGCCAACAGTTTGGTGGTGTGAAACACGTTGCTCTTTTCATTACTATAGAATTCTGAAGAGAAACCAAATAGAAATAACCAAAGTATCAAACTGCCTGTGTGATGTTGTGAATATTCCACATTTCCAATGCAATAAACGAAGTACAATTTGGATTTTACCTCACCAGTTTCACACCATCCTTTTTCTTTGGAAAGCTAACTGACACATGTTCAACTGTACATACCTAGCACATATACGTAAGATATGGTCGTTGATTTACAGGTGTGGACCGCCTTAATGGATGTCTAGCCGGTTGTTAGGAGGAAATTACCATCTTCTTATCCGGAACACGACCACCACTAGATCACGTGTCTGACTTATAGAATGGAGCAAAAGACTGCATCTGTCATTTTCATTCAATACTGATTCCAGATCAGATAAACCAAGTCACTAGCTTCATCCGACTGTTAGACTTATCTTCCTGGTAACAACACAATTCGGCTTGTTGATTGTGTCCCTCACTGACACTTAACTTGAAGAACACACTGTCTCTCTAACATCAGCCCAGCTTGCATGTCTATTCTCCTGGAGATGCTCGACGGTGTACGTAGGTAGATCAACTAACCCTTAGCCAACACATAGCAGAGATTACCAAATTACATGACTGAACATCACTCTGATCAGCTTTTTTAAAGTAAACGTAACTAATCTCGCTGATGAGGTTATGGTGTTCATGCGCCGCCGCAGCGATATAGATTGACATTCGACTATGGATTCGATATTTAGTTTACGCAGCCAAACCCTGTTCCGTTGAAGATAACTGGAAACCATCAACACTCAAATGTCTATTCTTGTTGATTCAGCACAACCTTGAAAAATATCTGTCAATCACCGATTACCACTACTCGTAGTTAACTCATGGTCGTGATTATCGTTTTCCACTTCCATTGATTAAATAATTAATTTTATTAATTAACCTATTTTCTTTTGTGCTTAAATACTGGTTTTAAGCTCGTTTAGCAGACATAATTACTGATAAGTGATATGGCGGAACTGATCATTTAGAAGAGACCCAATCGAAAAATGTTTGTGCCCCTAGCAGACTAGAGCCCGCGAGAGAACGAGAATACCCAAACAAGACTTTGTGGATCAGCTTGTTAAGTGTTTTGCACGCACATAATTGTATGGGTCTGAAGAACGACCGTTGAAAAAGATTGTTTGGTAAGGTGTATACTTCACTCACCTAACTTTTCTTCTGAAGTACAAAAGAAAGCAGTTGCGTAATTTTCATTGAAATATATTTTACACGACAAAACAAATAGTTTACCGATTATATCACTATGTTTTACTAATCACTACAAAAATGATTAATGACTTCTAATTCATTCGTGGGGAATCTAATGTGTATTTCACGGTTAACTTTAATGACGGTGGTGTAATTACCTCCTATGCTGTGACGTTCAATCACTCTAGGATAATCTTCATGAGTGATGTTCGGCCTTAGTCAGAACTCACAAGGAGTCATTGCAATCTGAAACCAGTAAACCCGGTCAGATGAAGTTGACGCACCATTACAATGGTCCAACAAAGGCAAAATTCGGACTAGTGCATTTTTCCAAAAGATATTAGATGGGAGGTCTGTTAGAATGTCATAGATGTGTTAAGATTTGGTTTGTGATTAATCAACCCCAACTAAATCCCAGCCCAGGTTTCAATATGTGTAATATTACTGAACAAGTTTGTTGAGTTCTGTAACTAAAACTTAACTGGAGTGTAAAATCTACGAACAAAAGAGAGTGTTGTTCATTTTGCTACAACACTATCACGGCTGAGTTCACCAAATCCTTAGTGACATGAACACCAATCAAATGGAAGTCAATTAGAGATAAACAACATCGTAATTAAAACGAAGAGCCAACTTTCAACTTTTCTAATACCCATAGGTTGAGTATGAAGATTGTATATACAAACATTGAATCCCATTTTATTTGTAGACTACACTCGCCCCGTTGTGTTGATTTGTATACCTAGTTAACATGTAGTTGTTCCAGGGATGTGAAACGGAATCTTAAAACAAATATGATTTATCTGCAGACTTGACACGGCATTCGGTAGAGTACAGGAAAGTCTTGTCAACAGTCTGATTCGTACTGCTGATTACGTCTATCTCGTCAGGGTATCCTTGCAAATTGCCAAGCAGTTTAACCAGATTAACTGTAAGAGGAACAAACGTTCTTAGGTACAATGGGCTACCAAACAAATAGCCCGAGTTTTCCAAACGAACATGAACAAAAAATTTAATGTAAAACTGGTCATTAACATCATGACGAATAATCGGTTTTAGAAATATATATTCAAATAGACACTTGCTTTTTGAATTACACATTGCGCTCGGAACCAGCACCGCAAGCCCTAGCACCAACAAGCACCAAATTGTCATTTTCAGAAGGCCTCAGGTTGACAACACTGTGGAAAGATAATGTGAGTGGTTTTTATAGGTAAGCGCTCGTCCAAGAACTTGAAGCCACACCCTATCTGTGTTGTTGCAAGCATAATAGACAGTGCACATTGATCGCTATAATATGGACGCCACAACAACATTTACATTGAAGTTGACAAGGTCTGGAAGTTCAATGTGACTCCCCATGATTTGTATGCAAATGGTTAGGCGAAGGTAGCGCTTTTACTACTCTGGCAGATTTGTTGCTACGTTAGTCAGACAAACGTCTATAAGCACTGTAGAGATGTGAGTGTAATTAACTCAGACAACCGGTGAACTAAGCGTTGCACGTAATTGTCAAGGTTGAAAGATTGAAAACAACTTAATAAGTTGGCTAAACAAAGGTCACTGGAAAGATACTGGTTCCATGTACCTGAAACACTGGACCATAAGAGGTATACAACATAAACTCGAAGATCCTGCAGAAAGACACAGCCAATTATTGGAAACATGTTTCAAATCAAGGGGTTCCAGTTCACTAGGGCATCAACACTACGTATCACAGGATGCAAGTTAGTTGAGTTGTCCCAACTCCTGCTCACTCAAAATCACCAGTAACTTAACATTAAACTGAAATTCACTCACAACTGTTTCCAACTTCCTCATTCCCACGGAAATTTCACGCCTACCGTTCTGAAAAGGAGCATTATTCTTGAGTTTCACTCTTTTGGAGCCGGTCAGTTCTTGTCTTGGCCGGGTTCAGAACTCCAACCACCTCCGCATGAGGCAATCGTGTTGACAACTGTGCCATTCACCCCACATTATGCACGACTCAATTGCCATGGGTGAAATTTCAATCACGTTTGCTTGTGGACAATACTGAGATTGCCAGATCGCCCCAATACAAGACACACCACCCGTTCACTGACCACGCTATTAGAACTTTTGGGTTAGGTCAAAATCTACGATTTCAATTAACCTAGTGAACGAGGTTCTGATTACTGATGAATGTGCACACATTAATACCGTATGAAAAACGAGAGAAATACATGATTGGGATGCAGATATCAAAGATTAGAGTCAGGTCATAATGGTAACATCAGCCATTGTCAGTTGTTAACAGTTGTCAACTCCGATTGATCACGTGTGAATAACCGGTCTTCCTTAAAACCCAGTATTAGAGGTCTCGGGCTACGGAACTATACACTGAAGTAGTTGATCAGACCGATATTGTTGTAACCTGTTGTAAGACGGTACCCTCATTCCAAGACCAAGGATTTATGAATATGTTTCCCGAATTGTTAGTTTACGGTTTACCGTTTGTATAAGTCGTTTCCGGAGGGTTACACTGAACCTAACCCGCTCTGCAAATGTACACATCTTTCCACAATTCCACTTGTGACCTCAATGAGCACATGGGGTGGGATAGGTTGGCGAACTAAATCCTACTATTTTCAAAATCACTGCAGGGTTGAAGACAAGAAACGCAACTGATCAGCAGGGTTTGTGCACCTTAACATGAAAATTAACCTTGACCACAAAGTGCGGGACCAGTGTACCCAGGAAAAATTGACCCCAGTGAATCTTGCACCGGTCGATATATCAAATGTTCTTGCCGCAAAATCCATCAAACAGACGTGCGCATAAAAAATTTAGACAAAATAAGATCTTGAAAGAATTCTTACTAGGAACGGGATACACTCGAACGCATATCAAATTTCGCATAAAATAAGCACAAGTTATATGACATATAACACTGTTATTTCGTCGAGGTAGATAACAAGCAAACTACCTTTATTGTGCTTTCATGACAACTTGTTGAGAAAACATTTATAATTAGTACTATATTTTGCCAGTCCAAATTGGCTTTGGTCCTGCGTTTATACAGTTCGATCATTATTGGCATAGTCGTGAAGTGTGTATATAAACTAATTTATAATTTGTGGTTGGCGAGATAAAGCTAAAATGCCAACAGAGTGCAACATAACACGACCAAAATGTATTCCGCTTTTTATCCCCGTATGATTAAATAGTTGTTGTTCCCATTTTTAAGTTGTTATTCGAGAATGCAACACAGCGAATTTCATGTAATGTGGTCCTTCTCTGTTCGTTTGATATGCATCGTTTGTTTCGGAGTTACACATCACTTCTATCTCAGTGGACCGACCTCATTTATTGATGACACGCTCAAATTCACATGGTATCAGCAATCTATCAGTTGTCGTTTGTGAATGCTTGCCAAATCTGTTTGGGCTATTTCACCAAATATCTGTTTTATTACATCTCCATGACGTTACTACATTGCACTCATCCCAGCATATACACGGGAGTAACTAGAAAATGTACGCATTGGTTTAGTGAAATTGCCACTTCAACCACCAATTCATGTTTGTTGGTCACTTTCCTGACAAAAGTGTCTCAAACACGCGTCGTTTGGAAAATGTTTGCATAACTGACGTATCAACAAGGTGGCTGATTGCGTCCCGGCTGTTCCTTGTGAGAAATGAGCAATCGGGGCAAACAATATGACAGCTACCAAAATCTGCACAGTTGTGAGGTTTTTGGTGTCATACATTTCAAAAATATGATTGAAACGAACGACGCTGTGGTTACACTGAAATGTACACAGGTACAAAATAACCGCATGACAAAGTTTTACTTACTTGTGCACGTTCAAGTCTACGAACAGAGCGTAGATAATCCGCGCTTGGACTTCGTATGAATCTACGGTTATTTTGGAATTTATGAAAATTGCAGCACGATAGGTCGCCATGAGCCTTTGAAGTTAAAGATTTTGTTTTCCATGAAAACTCGATTCAAAGTTATCACAAGCACGTTGTCGACCCTCATAGTCGAAGTAACCCGTAAGTTGTACCTAATGTCATCTACAAAGATGACTGTAGTAATAGTCTAGGAAATATGGTAACTACTATTTTTGCACTAACTAGAATGTAGATAGCGGTTCGAAAGAAGATAGTGTGAACAATGTCAATTACCTCTGGATAGCAATGTTCTCATGTTTACAATAGAGGTTCACGCTTTTGGCGCCTATGAAGTGATCCGAAATCACTGTGTTGTAGAATATCGGGACTTTCGTATCTTCTTCTGTATAACAAGGCTGCGCACGTTGCGACCATGAAAGACCTGTAAGGCGATACATGCGGTGTGTGTAAGTCTGATTACTCAGAAGATTACTGGCGTTTTCCAACATTGGGTTATTGTCAAAATGTAATAACCTTCATCCTGACCATCATCATCATTATCCTAACAGTCATGAACCTCACCAGTATGTGCTGTGGTGGTCTTCCCTTATATGCAGTAATACTGGTTTCGGGAAACCGAACTATACACTGAAGTAGTTGATCAGACCGATATTGTTGTAACCTGTTGTAAGACGGTACCCTCATTCCAAGACCAAGGATTTATGAATATGTTTCCCGAATTGTTAGTTTACGGTTTACTGTTTGTATGAATCGTTTCCGGAGGGTTACACTGAATCTAACCCGCTCTGCCATAATTTCACTCTTAACATCGATGAGCATACGGGGCGGGGTTCACCGGCAAACTGTATCACACTATTTTTAAAATCACTTGCCGGACTGTAGGCAAGAAACTCAGTTGATCAGCAATGTTTGTGCACCTCAACATGGAAATTAACCCTCACCACAAAATGTCGGTCCAATATAACTTGGAGATTTGATCCTATTGAATTGTACAGCGGTCGGTATATCAACTTGTTTGCTTCGAAACCCATCAAACTGATGTGCACAGATAACATTTAGACAAAACGTAATGAAATCTGAGAAGAATTCTCAATAAGGCAGAGATAAACTTGAACGCACATAAAATTTCGCTTAAAATAAACGCGAATAATATGACATATAGCAATGATCGAGGTAGGTAACAGAATGACTCCACTAATCCTGCTGTCATGACAACTTGTTGAGGAAACATTCATAATGAATATTATGTGCAACAATTTCAACTCGGCTAGGCTCCTTCGATCTCACGTGGGTTAACACACTTCAATTATTATTGTCATGGACGTGACGTATATAATCAGACAAATTTACAATTCATAGCTGACGATGCTCTGACGATGCATTGAAGATGCTTCGATGTTTACTTCATTGTGCTGTAGACGGTTGTTCCACGAACTCACTGAGCTCGTTATGGCTAATATAATGGCTCAACTGTATACCTTCGTAAGCAGTGGGACAGAGGTTGACACATTTGGCCAAAGATTCCATTTGCATACATTCAGTCGTCAATCGCGGCAAACTGGTCGATGACCAAGCTGGACACCAGAAAAGAGACGTCCGTCTTAACCAAATTGGAAAGGTGTCCCGCAGGCTTGATCAGCGAGAGTATGATGCGGACTTTCTCCGAGAGAAACAATTACCAGTCAGGCGACATATTGAGCAGACGCGTGCCTTCAGCAGTTAAGCCAACAGTTGCCTACGTTAGTATCAGATTCTCAAGATTGACCTCGACATGGAGTTGACAATGTCGGTCAAACGGCTGTGAAATAATTGACCAGTGCTACGATGTTCTGTTCGGTGGTCAGTGGATCGAATCTAGGAAATGCAAAGTTAAATCTTAAGTTGCCGCTCCATCGCTAACGACGTAACCCGGTCGATTTAAGAGATCTGTATATGAAATCAACAAGTTGATTATACCGTTGGAATGGACTGAAAATATAATTTCACGCGGTAGTATGGCTAGTAGGTTTTACTCAGTGCTAAACATTTTTGCACGCTAATGTACATGGACTAAATGCTGAGTAAATTCTCTAAAGTTTCGGTGTCACAACTGTGATGTACACCACTAACTCGATATTAATACTTGAAAGCGCCCTAAAAATGGAGGTGAATGAGGTCGAGGTTAACACAGGTGGAACGGAGTAACATTGAGCATATGTCTGCTTGGCAATCGCTTGACTGTATGATGTAGAGCTCCCTGAGCCGCAAATTAAGTTAGCTCTAAAAACCCGGAACAGTATGACCATCACTCAGATCCGTCCGTTGAGGTGGGTGGATTAATGCTAGTTATACTCAAATAGGGGTTGAATTTTGCATTCTGAACGAAAAACAGTATCAAATAGATACTAGTGTTCATTGTACTAGCTTACGCCAGCAACTAGACTGCTTTGTTCCCTATCAACCTAACATAGAACACTTTGAACCTACTCTTCAACCCTACAGGTAGTAACATGAGGGACAGGAGCGTGTTTGCCCTTGCGTTATTGACTCGGTGTTAGTGTCAAGTTAATAAATATAACAGCAAACCAACTTGTTGCGATCTATTGTGGTCAGGACCACGCAAGCAATATGATAGGCATGGGAACGAATTCTAACAACGTAACATGTTAATAAGATGTCATCGAAATGATGTCAGGAATAGGAAACAATAGAGAGGGGGAAATGTTTGTGAAACACGTTCCATAGAGGTGGAACATTCGAGTATGATGGTTGTCAACATCCTCTGGCGCATCACATTCAAGGTATCAGTAATCCATATCCCTATGGTGTCGGACGGGATTATGAAAACTGCCTGCTGACGAGACCGATACTCACCGATTACAACTCAGCATATCATGCACTAATCCTGCGGCCAGTTGATTTATTGAAACTCATCGAAGCACGACTTAACCAACTTAACGTTGAGTGTAAATTTACTATCAATTTCAGGCGTCCTGTTAAAACATACTTCACAGTGTCTGGGCCCTGCGGGATACATAGATTGACAGACGAACACTGCTACTGCAAGCAGTGTGCCTACTCTCTGTCATTAAAATCTTTATCACCCCCTGGTCTGAAAGAGGTGCAGGGTGCACACTGTAAGCCCAAGCAGAGAGCAGGTACAACCGAAGCGGGCATAATTTCGTGGTTCTTCTCAAGTAAAGTGCAAGCCCGCCAGCCGGTGCTCATTGTCTACACTAATCATTTATCCCGGCATGCATTTATTGAGGTGCGTAATAACTAGCTTTAAATTTGCGGTATAGCCCCACCGATTCTTACTATAAGTACTAAGAGCACGGCATAATTTGTCCAGCATAACGCTAGAACGGACAGGTGGTCATCTTCACCACTTCTTGTGATTTGGTTTCTGATGAGTAGTCACTGACACGTCAGATCAGCTTCACGTTGTGCTTGCTTGTGGTACCTGTTTCCCACATGATGTTCTTTAATGAGTCACTGACATGTATTATATCTAACGGCTCAATCTCAGCCATCCATTCACCCAGCACTTCAACTGCCTCGCTACGCACTCTCCTATCAGCAACTTCCAGTCACATACAACGACAATTGAGTGCATCACGCGCTAGCACGTCGTCTGACAATCTCAGGCAATCTAGCCAGCGTGCAAAATCGTCGTTGATCGTTCCTCACATTCACTCATCCAAATGACAGCAAGCTCTTTTCTTATAGACTGAATATCACTCACAATTGATCACAGCCGTTGAATTCCCATGGACATTCTAGTCGGCCATTTTCGAAAAGAAGCACCACACTCGAGTTTCGTTATCATTTGAGCTCGTCGGTAGTGCAAATTCTTGCCAATGCCGAGACTAGAACTCCGGCCACGCTTTCGTGAGACAACCGTGTTGACCACTGCGGCATTGGCCTCACATTAGGAAAGACCGAATTATCACATGTGAACACTCAACCACTTTCGCTTGTGACGAGCTCTAATGAGGGCGAAACTCGAGTCTAGTACTTCTTTTCGAAAAGGGCCGACTGGAAGGTCTATGGGATTGCGACAGCTGCGATCAATTTTGAGTGATGTTCAATCAATATGAAGACCAAAATCCCCTGCTACTCATCAGTAAGCTCTTTTCTGTCAAAATCACTAGCCTCCGTTCCGGATTAGCCAGTCACAGTGTATGAAACCAAAGGACGCCTGCACAAAACACACCTCAAGTGACTTGTGCCACACGAATTGCATTTATGTTGCACCCACTTCTACCTCTTCTGTCGTCTTCGGTAGGATGAGCGAGAGAAGCGGCACAGCTAACTAGCTGAAACCGCGAGTAGTCTCATTAGTTGTTCGTGATCCATATGAACGAATTCACTGAGCTACGGTCAATCAGGTTGTTTATTTCGCAGGCTGTCGGTCACCGCAAGCCTGTCTGATGAATTTCCATCGATTCTTATAACCTTCCACGCATCAAAATTGTTTGATTATTTAAAGACCATTTCTTATGAAGTGGAGCGTTTTCAGACAGCAGCCGGAGCAGGTTACAGTATTCCATCAATCGGGTGAAACATACAGAATCAAAGACCTCGTATGTGTATTTGTGTTCGAACAGGACAATGTTTGCGGCGTACGCAAATTTCAGGACAACAATGCTGCAGACAGACTGGACGTGGATCCGTCATCAATCTCGGACGCTCGAATGACAATCTTTTTGACGTGTCAAAGGCCACGTTACACAACCATCTGATGGTTCGAGCCAAATAAACATTGTCTGACCAGTGATGAACTGTTGACGGTCGTGCCGTGACTATTGAACCGTACAGCCCGTTTCTAAAAATCTGAAAATATATGGCGGAAAATGAGCAATTTTGCAACTGAAATGATTTCATGGATATGCAAATGAGGTTTTCCGCAAAAGCAGAACACATCTGGATATTTGATAAAGTTGCGGGACGGATTACATTTGACAGATTCCCGTCGTAAACTTTTGGATGCTCGTGATCAACGAACTCATTTCAGGTTCATTACAAACGAGCAGAATTTCCTGGAATGGATGCTAATTATCGGTCATTTTTTGAGCAGTAAATGTTGAAAACGGAAGATATTCTGATCAAAGAAATGAGCTTGGCCTGCAACGTTGTATGATACCCCATACCGATTACGTTAAAACATTGGACAACGAACGCATACATCCATTTGCATGGCTGACGCGTATACACACACATTGACTAGCAGTACATTGTCATTCGCCTTGGGGGCACGAACCCATCTTGCATACACTGTTCCAAACATCGCTTCTGGTCCTACGTCTTCCCGACGTTGAGACCAGACATTTAGTTCGCGAATGTACGCAGTATGCTACCCACAAACAAGATTGACTGTTATACAATATTCCTACCCCTTCTGTTGACGAATTCTCTCCGACCGACGCAGTGTTACCCCTCGACTCATTGATCTTCTTCTGGTTCACCGAGTCGGCATATCGTGCCACTTCGCTAACTCACTTACATGCACTCGTTTCATCTCGTTATCCGTCTTGACCATATATACTGGCCCCTGTTTGGGAATTGCCAAATACGGACCTTCCTTGAGCACGAGCCTCCGGCACCTGTGTTCCGATGATCTCGATATTTGATCCGTTCCCCTGAATTGAACACTTTAGCTTTGCCTAGCCATTCAGCTGTCGATTGCTTCTTTGTGTGTGCCTGCTACGTTCCCAGATTTCGTCTGGTTCGTTAGTTTTCGATATCCAATTATCTGGTGGAATTTCTGCACAGTGGCCATATTCCTATGTTTCGATCTGCCGACGGTGGAGGAGTTCTCCTGTACATCAATTGGAGTGAAGATTTCTCCGTTCTCGCCTGCACAGACGCGCGATGGGGCAAAACTACTAGTGCAAACGCAAACTCCCAGCCGCCAGCTTTGGCTGATAACCATTCACTGATAGTTCCATCGTCACGTTCAGCGAGCTCATTCGTCTGTGGATGATATGATGTTCGGATGTGTTTGATTTCTAGCTGTTGTATGCGTGTTCGAAACTTCTCGTTTTCAATGCTTGGTCCGGAACGCCATTCACTTCATGCCAACGAGTAAAATAATTTGTCATGACCAGAACCTACTAGTTACCAAGACTACTCTGTAGAAATGGGCCCTTGAGGTCCACTGACCAGAGTTAACCGATTTCGGAAACCAATGTTGGAAGTATGGGCTGATGGGCTCCCCAATTGTCGCCCTTCAGTAACTGACAATGTTGGCAGGCAAGTACGTAGGCTATCACATCCCCTCTCATCTTCTGCCAGTATGGATTGTTACAGCAGATCTTTGGTTCTCATGCATCCGGTGTGTACCATCTCATGGCTACCAGTTTCCTTTCAACTTGTCTCGGGATGACCACCACATGAGGGCGTCAACACCACGTTGCCAAGCTAATACGCCAGCACTGTTATAGCCAAATCTACTCCATTGCAAAGTGGTTATTTTCAGGCCTTCAACCCTAGCATTTGCTGGGATCATCACGCCTCTCATCAAAACGTCAACCACCTGGAATCTGCTGCTACGATGAGCGTTTCTTTTGCATTCTGATGTTTCAGCGTCAGTTGTCGCTCGTCCCTCTTTTGAGGTACTCACGGAGACGATCCCTGGGCGTCGTCAGTCCATTCAAATTGCTTGTCTTTTGGAAGGAGTTCGTACATTGGTGATGTGATGGAGTGGAAAAGTTTCACGGAACGATTGCAGTACACAACTTCGCCCAGAAATTGTCCAGGCGTGCATTTGAAATATAAAGCCACGGCCTCTCTAGCTGTCAATATGCTCCATGACAGGAGCCTAATTTCACCCTGATCTAACTTGTATCCAGACACATTGTACGAACTGTTAGCTTCTTTGGTATTATCCTCAAACAGCAAATTCCGTATTTACTTTCCACTTCCTCGACATACTATGGGTCTGTGAAGTCGAAGTGTTCCAGTTGCTGGTAGTTCATTAGCAAATTATTCGCAGAGTCTGTACGGATCATCGTCGTTCGTGACATACTCGGCCTATTTCTTGACCATAGATTACAGCAAGGGGGCTGTACGGATAAGGGTTCTCGCCGTGTGTACTTCGTTGACGCTATTCTGACCATGCCGTGTGAGTGCCAGGGGATCATATCTGGTTGACAGCATTTTCGGCTTCAGATCAATCACGGCATGTGTTGCCACAATGAAATCGACTTGAAGGATTATCCGCCTAGTTCCTGTAGAGACAATGAAACGGCGCTCCATGATATCATTGCCAATACGGCCCCCTACTATTTCACACCAACAACTATCCGGTTAAAACCCCCAAATGTCCTAATCATCGAATATGTCGGTGTGATAAGATTGAATTAGGGCAGTTTCTGAATGATGACCGTTCAACTGATCGGAACTCACAAACAAGCCAGTGTAAGCGGAGTTGCGATCGACCAGCGACGATCAATCCGAAATGTCGATTAACTGATACGTTGATCAAGGTTGTTCCCCATAAACCGAATGCTATATTTCAACGAATTAAGATTGTCTAGTGACGTTCAGGTTCCTGTTCTGGTTTCCTCTCGACAGTTGGTTCTACGTTTTGTTTCCCTGCACGAGCCATCAGCAAAATGACCACCTCCATATCGACCAAACACTGTTCTCCCCATCAATTTCAACCCTTGTATGCACGGCCCGCCCTAACTCGATCGCTTCCACTATAAGTTGACCCACCCACCAAGAAGGGACATCAATGGAAGATTTATTTTAGACCTCTTGAACCACCGGGTTGGACGGGGTGTTCTTCCGATATCCTACTATATCACAGTTGAAATGACTTCATAGTTGATCGGTCCTCCTTAGTGCTGGTCTCAGTGCAGCTTCTTCCGATGCTCGCTGTCTCATTACCTTTTGCATTTCTTTCCGTGTCTTCCTGTCCGTATTGTCGTTCACATCCACTGAAGTCATGAATATAACTCTCAACTCCTGCGTCACTTTCGCATGCCCATCAAGGTCCATCCACCTGGCGATATGGGCAATACGGACTTGGCCATGAACCGCCATCGGAAGTCCATAAACAAACTCATCTGCCATGCAGTACATTCGCCAAATCGTTGTCTATCTACATATGCACTGGTTCGAATCCAGCAAACAGAACCGATATTTTACGGATATTTGCGTTCTAAATTAATCTCACGCTCATGTGAATGGGCCTAGTGTAGACTACCGGGGAAACTACGTTCGGTCGAAGAGATAATAATTTCCTGGACTCAACGCAACATGCAATCGAACGTCATGGGTTGCACTAATGCATTTCACTGTGGAAAGCAGTCCATCGGACGCAAACCATTTTCTGGGAGATTTCGCCAAATAAACAGATAACTTATGTGAAGGAAAGTCACATTTTAGCCCTCATCAGCTATACGCAACATTTGGATGTGTTAGCAAGATCGTCACTACCGAACGACTACAGTCTCATTGCTGTCAGTATTGGTTTATCACTCGCCATGATCATCATGATCATGATCAGGCCAGTGACCATAACATGTTCACTGTGGAATCTCGTCGGCGATACGTAGTCAACACGGTGGATTCGAAGGGCAGCTAAGGTTTATCCGCAGACTATCCGCTCGTTTGTCGCCACGCCGTGACTGTCTGTCAAGTCAATCCTAAGTGTATTCATTAAAATTACAGCTGTTTTCCCACTTTACTCCCGGCAGACACGATAACTCAATACAGTAATTTCAATTCGTTTTGACCGGTAAAATTATATGGGGTTCAATAAACTTAGATTGAGATATCAATCCGACTGGTCACCGGGTTACTAGGTCAGTGGTCAATTACTTGGCGATAACTTGATTGATCTTGTACTTCACGTTTGTCCATTGGTTTGGCTGCCCAAGTTGGTCATCGATGTGGTGGATTTGTGACCATGGTATTTGTAACGCCTGAACAAACTGTTTTTGATGATATAATACCGGGTCAATCAACCTGATTCAGATAGCCCCGGCGGTACACAGTGTTTCCACTCGGACGGCTTTTGATAGGTTGTCTGGCACAAGGCTCGATCAGTGTTCACGCGGTACCCGCTTTCGACCGGATGGACGAAAGTTGCACTGCTGATTGGTCGTGTTTCTTCGTTCCCATCCCTTTGTGGATGGTGTTCTCTGATACTCTTCGAAAGCTGTCTGGATGTTCAACCAATGTAGGCTGCTCCACAGAAACGAGTAAATGAGTGGGTGCATATAGATGGGGTCTAAACTGTCAGTCATTCTTTGTGATAAAGCTTAATAACTAGAGATGTGGTAAATTTGATACGATCTTGCTGATCTCCCGGTTGGGTCTATTTGCCAGTCATTCTGCGCTGATAGAAACTGCCAATGGTATGTGTAACTATATGTCCGAGACCAGACAAGATGTTGGGTTAAAAATAGTGAGATTGGAAATGCTTTTGCTCCGAAACCCATTCAGTGTGCAACTGCTACTCAACGGTTTGCTGTATTGACAGGCAGATGATGTAGCAATCGGGTTTCCCATCTCAGGTAACCTTCTGGTTCACCAGTTTTGCCTACCATAACTTCGCCCACCTATTCTCGATTGCCCGTAAAGCGACCGTTTCGGCATCTGTTCGCCGTTTCATCTCACGCATTGTTCTGACAAACCAAGCTGGCTGTGCATCTGTATGGCTCAGATGACTCAAATTCCGTTGGTATGGTGTCCACGTTTTGCTGTCGTACAACAGCATGGACAGCAAGCTTATCTTATCTTTAGACTGTAGTTCTTCCAGACACATCTCACAAGATGAATGGAAGTAACTCTAGCATTCGTTACACGAACTCGCAACTCATTGGTCACGGAAAGTTCTTTCGATAGATTGTTATCCAAGTATCCGAAGTCTTTGCAGCTGTCCACAATACCTACATTAATGCTTATTCCAGGTGCAGACACAGCACCTTTGCCCAGAAAAGACTGAAGAAAAGAAAATTTCTTACCTGCGTTGCTATCCAAACAAATTTCAGATGTTGCGGCCACGAAAACCGTGAAAACTCGCTTATGTTCATCCACACCATGTGCTGTTAGCGCACTAACATCTGCAAACAACAGTGTGCCTGTTATCGGGTCACATAACAGGCTACAGGCATCGAAACGTCGAATATTCAGCAGGTGGCTATCTATGCGGTGTTCATCTTCAAATCTGTCCTGCGGGTACTCGGGTGAAGCTGTGAGCAATGCAATCAAATATATACTGAGTAGGTTCAGGATTAAGACAACCCTGCCAATAGCAATTTCGCAATCATCACAATTCGATCCACATAATTTCACATTCGCTTTCATACCCACATACAACCTGGCGTAGCGCCTGTGTATGTTATAACGAGCAAACTGTTTAAATGTGCCACAATTTAAAAATGCAAACTATATGTTGCGCTGAGTTAACTAGTTGCAAAACCAAGACTTTGTGGACAACTGCTTTTCTCATTTCACTGCTGGTACTCATCCATAAAATAAGCCATGTAGACTCACTAAAGTTAGGCTTGCTTAGTGCAATGAGTGGTGCCTTTTGTTTTGTTCCGGAAATTAACAAATTTTACACAATTGAGTGACTCACCATGGATTTTTTAAAGACTGTTTGCAGGCTTATCGACAGTCAGAACTTCATCAGTAACTGTTATAAGCTGCCCCATATCCGCCACGAGCTAACTTAACCGCATTTACTATAATATGTCATCATCAGTCCGGTTTGCAATGGCTACTATCATAAAAGCTTGGACCGATGAATATGGTGTTTCTCAACTTTCAGCTTTATACCGAAACCCTACGCCAGCGATGAACATGACATGTTGCTATTTCCATGTTGAATCTCGTTCACATTTAATCATGCCGTCTGAATTCACCTGGACTTACCAATTATAACTAAAGCAAAACTTGAAACTAATGCACCTTTTTGAAAGAGGCTGGCTGAAACGTCTAACATGATGTCTAGCTATGATCTCGGGTGGCCTTCTGCAAGAGTGTTGTAACCGAAATAACATTAATCAAGGACCTGCTAGAAAAGATGAGCTTATATGTCCTTTTCAACAGTAGAACAAGGAATCTCCCAGTATTATCACATCGCAGATACCACTGCGATATCAATCTCTGTTACTTAACTTGATACCAGACTACTCGCAATTCGTGTTTGTGAACGTGACGGCAACATAAAGTTTGGACGTCTAGTTACTTACTAACCGTCGTGGGTGAAATCGATTTATTTTGAAAGTATGGATGGATAATTCTGTTTACTGAACAATTGAGAGTACAGCAGGTTACAATCTATTACTAAAAGTACATGACCGCTAGCCAGTCATTGAGCAGACGGTGTACTCTCAGTGTTGTCTATCTGTAGTTAGTTCATTTTGCTTCTATTCAGCTGGGCCACTCGGTCTGTCTGAGTCTACAGAATACACACGCCAACGTGCACAAATAAATCAAGATAGGCCAAAGGACTGTCTGTCTGATTTACTTTCATATTTACAAGAACAGTCAACGGAAACGAAAGGTAGTCCACACCCAAACCTTTTCAACCCAACTGAGGTCTGATCTATTGAACAATTGAGACTAACGTGGTAATTGTTACACCGGGAACGACTGATTCGATTGCGATCGAACAGCACACATATTGAGCGAAATGTCTGCAGTTTTACTTTATCTGTATATATATATATATATATATATATATAGACATATATAAAGATACCGTCGCTGTATGAATTATTTTACCTTGTAACGGAAAACATCAAAATGCTGCGTTCTGGACACGGCTATGTACACGGCAGTGATATTGAGATTGGTTTTGAATGCTGAAAGCAAAGTCAACCCCAGTTCATACATACTTGGCGGTCTGTACTAACTGGCAATATTTAGATACGATTATACATGCATCACGCAGCGATTGATGCAGTGTTTCGCTTGGTGAACACAACAAACTACTGTCATTAGTCTGCGATACCTTACTTACCAAGTTTATGCAGGTGTGGTCTCTCTTTCCACTTGATCTTGCAACACAAATCTGTGGAAAGCTCTCGTGATTCGTGTGAGTAGCGATGTGGTTTGAAATAGCTAACATTATAATATTTGTTTATGTTGTGCATGTTGTACATATGTACAAATGCGAACTATCATGCTGGACAGTAGACATTGCAACCAATTTGACTAACTGCATATATCGCATATATCCGCATGGTATGCAAGCACGGTACAATACACAAATGCACATGCATGCGTTAAGCAACAATATACATGAAATTGACGAAAACGAACATAATGGTTGAGGCACATATTTGGAAACGAGAATACTCAAATGATATTGGTAATCCAGATGCCCATCAATAATCGATTACTTCCAAAATGAAAACTAACTGGAGCTTTATCTCAAAAATGTCGGCTATAACTCAGCAGTGATGCTGGAATTCCCTCGAGAGGCATACGCGTTTTGTTAAGTGTTGGTGGACGGGAACAAACTTTTCTGCATTGATGACGTGGAGGCAACGTTCAAGGAATTCAGACAAATGTGGCAGCCGACCGATGTTACGTCATGACCTTCAAACCAAACGAAGTATGTATAGTGTCAGTTGATGAAATAGATATATCACTTGGTGTAGCCCCTCCTTGATAATCAGCATTGATTCAGCGAGTCACTCGAATATCCACACGGTGAATGAAGTCCAGACCAACTACATAGCACTGGAGAGATGAAGGATCTATGTGATAGCTGCAACTTTTCCGGCTGAAGTGGATAGTGTACCCACATTTAAGTAGGAGCGATGGAGGATCCATGCAGACAAGTAGCGCGCTGAAAAATCTCGAGTTACGATTAAATTGGCTATCGGGATGTCAAGGGTGGAGATACATTCACTGGATTCATTACTATGATAGTTCATATCCATGAACAGTTGTATATGTTAGAACCCGATTAATTTTTATGATAGCCAACAAGATAATCATGTACGCAAAATAGCTCAGCACTTGAGGGACCTATTGAAACCCAAGCAATATCTCTTCAGCTGATTGTTGACAGAGTTCTTGGCGGTACCCTTGATCTACAATCGACAATCTGACAATCTCAGCATCGTTCACATGCGAGTGTTACTGGGATTTCATCCATGGTAATTGATTTGTGCATAATGTGGGGTGAATGGCACAGTTGTCAACACGATTGCCTCATGCGGAGGTGGTCGGATTTCTAAACCCGGCCAAGACATGTACAGCGCAACTTACTGGTTAGAAGTAGAGTGGGACTCAAAAATAATGCTTATTTTCAGAACGGTCAGCGTGAATTTTCTGTGGGAATGAGGAAGCTGGAAACAGTTGTGAGTGAAGTTCAATTTAATGTCATGTGCTAGTTGAGAAAAAATTAACATATCTGCATACTGTAACACGTAGTGCTGGAGCCCTAATGAACTAGAACCTCTTGGTCTAGTACGTGGTTGCAATGATTGTCTGCTTCTTTTTAAAGGTTCTTTGAATTTCAGTTATACGCCTTTTACTTTACAGTGTTCCAGGTACATGTAGCCAGTCTTCGCTTGGCCAACTTACTACGGTGTGTTCAATCGTTCAACTTTGACAGTTGGGTGTACCACTTAGCTGAGCGTTTGTCTGGGTTGAGTGCACTCATATCTTAACAGTGCTTCTAGAAGTTCATCTGATTAGAGTAACAACAGATCTGCCAGAGCAATAAAGACGTTGCCTCTGCCTTACCACTTGCATACAAATTATAGGGAGTCATGCTGAATTTCCAGGCTTTGTTGACTTGAAATTAAATGTTTTTGTGGCGTCCAGAGTATGGCGATCAATGTGCGCTGTCTATTATGCTTGCAACAACACAGATAGGGTGTGGCTTCAAGTTCTTGGACGAGCGCTTACCTATAAAAACCACTCACATTATCTTTCCACAGTGTTGTCAACCTGAGGCCTTCTGAAAATGACAATTTGGTGCTTGTTGGTGCTAGGGCTTGCGGTGCTGGTTCCGAGCGCAATGTGTAATTCAAAAAGCAAGTGTCTATTTGAATATATATTTCTAAAACCGATTATTCGTCATGATGTTAATGACCAGTTTTACATTAAATTTTTTGTTCATGTTCGTTTGGAAAACTCGGGCTATTTGTTTGGTAGCCCATTGTACCTAAGAACGTTTGTTCCTCTTACAGTTAATCTGGTTAAACTGCTTGGCAATTTGCAAGGATACCCTGACGAGATAGACGTAATCAGCAGTACGAATCAGACTGTTGACAAGACTTTCCTGTACTCTACCGAATGCCGTGTCAAGTCTGCAGATAAATCATATTTGTTTTAAGATTCCGTTTCACATCCCTGGAACAACTACATGTTAACTAGGTATACAAATCAACACAACGGGGCGAGTGTAGTCTACAAATAAAATGGGATTCAATGTTTGTATATACAATCTTCATACTCAACCTATGGGTATTAGAAAAGTTGAAAGTTGGCTCTTCGTTTTAATTACGATGTTGTTTATCTCTAATTGACTTCCATTTGATTGGTGTTCATGTCA
>JTDE01000248.1:293679-309555 GCA_014338405.1 Paragonimus skrjabini miyazakii
TTTGCCATTTGAGGGTAAATTTTGTTCATCCAGGCTAGTTCGATGGCTCTGGGTCATTTGCCTGTCACGTGCCTCTGGATTAGTCGGTTTTCACGCTGTTGTCTTTTGTGACGTTTCATGGATACTCTTAGATAACAACATGTCATGTCACTGTGAACGTTTGTGTGATATAACCTGCTTTCATTATTCAGTGAAGACTTGCTACAACTTGACCTGAAGACTAATTTTCACCTAGATGTTTGATTTTTGGATCGTCATACTCCCTGAAGCCATCTGGTTAATAAACTTTTGATGCACCATGAGTTCCGGGCGAAGGCTGCATTGTCGTACCGTTAAATATCGTCGAATACGGTGGGAACGTCTACGACTTAGCATCAGTTTTGTCAGGGTTTCCTCCATTACTATCCCTGTCACCTTGGAGAATGAAATTATTCCATCAAAGAAACCTGGTAGTCTCTTATTTTGTTGTTTATTTCAAAGAAAAGATGACGAAGATGACCAGGTATTGAGGGACATGTATCCTGCCTCATCTGTTAAGGCGATACGCAATCCGCACGGTTCATGTGAGTTCTGTGGACAACATATTCAATTGTTATAGTGGATACTGCGGTAACAGCTTCATTTATTCCCGACGCAATGAGATTATTCTCCATTCACGCGAAGTCCCTCACGGCTGCTGATTTGAAGCTGTTTATTACGTTATTGAAGCCGCCCGTTCCTGAATTGCCTTTAGATCCAAGAACTGTGCGCAACACTCCAAGAACGTGCCCAAAGAAAATGCTTCTCAAGGGTTCGTGCGTGCACACCGGACTCCACAACTGCCTTCAAATTGTACATAAAATGCACCAGCTCAGAGACTGCGATCACTTAACTTTGCAAGTCATTAGACAAGCTCGTGACTCTTGAAGTCATGATGAGCAATGTGATAGCCTATATTAACAGCAGTCCAACGTCGCAGTCACAATCAACCGTCTCCTACAGCCACGGCAACTTTCACTTGCCAGTGCGGGATTCGGAGATTTTCCTAAAAATGAACTGTTGTACGGATAACGAAGAGGTCTACAAAGATTTCGTGAGCGATGTGCACGATAATTTTCTGTAATCTGGATTCGTGGAATATTTCTAACCTCAGTTTGTTAATGAAGGAAGAAACGTAGTGTTGACGCCTTGTGTTCCCTTGAATGTCAGCAACCAACTTTTACTTTGAGTTCATTGCTAGATGAAGGCAGTCGTTGTGATGTTGTTGATTGTTGTTTTTCTTCCGTAGATCCGCACCTTTGCAGTCGTTCACCGGGGACGCACAGTTGATGAGTGCACACGAAAGATACGTAACTGTGTTTGTCAAATCATTGGCGTTGAAGATAAACTGGCTAGGGACGAACGGAAATTGTCGCCTAATGGACACTAACATCTCCCAAGCAATTATAAGTAATACGTTTTTGCTCTAATTCCTTAAAAGATGCCGTTTTACCCGATCGAAACTACCCCCAAGAGAGTGAGGGAATTGTGAAACATTTCATCATGTGGTGGTTCCACGGAGCCAAAGACAGAGACGGCGGGAGATCAAAACACCGACACTCAGAAACTACTCGCAAACAGGTAAGAACCTATAGAATTGCGCAGTTCATTTAAGTAAAAGGGCAATCCGGAGCTAGAAGACGCAAAAAAAGCTTGGAAGAGGAAGCCAGAAGAAAACATGAACAGGTACGGTATATTGTGGATGCATGGTTGAGGTTGGTTGCAGTTAACCCGCCATACAAAAGCGTCGCTAAATTTGTATGATGTACATTCTTTTCTCCGGGTTGACCAAGTAGATTTAGATAACCACGAATAATTATATCCAAAGGAGGCGCGAAGAGCTCTGAAGCTAATGCCACCACCGGGGGTACATCTACCAGGTAAAAGTGGATATTTGTCAGAATCATAGTCTAACTTCAGGTGCCACGTAGGGGTCTATAATGCGTGTTTCACTTAAACATGATTTTTGATGTAGTGAAGCCATGTCTGTTGCAAGTACTGTTGATTCGTGTTGTGTGTTCACATCTAGGTTCATTTCCAACCGGGAAATATTTTTGGTTAAATTTCAGTATTGCTTTCTTGTTTTTCTCCATTGTTTTTTTCATACCCTGTTGTTCCCTCTTTCTTTGTTGCTATTTTTCTTCAGGTGCTGTTCCATTCGTATTTCACGTACAGCATGCTGGATTTGAGGATGCCTCCAACGTCAATGGAAATTGTTTCTAATTGCTTTAACTTCTCGGACTCTATCATTTTCTTTCAAATGAAATATGCGTCTACTTTTTTATTGCGGTAATTTTCGTTTTGCTGTTAACTTCTGCTCGTTCAGCGGTCACGTAGAAGATGTTGACGTTAGTGTGTTCGTCGTATGAGCAATTCGGAGAGTTATTAGATGCGTCCATTGTCCATCTCCATATCGGCCCGCGTTAGATCATTTGAAGGCATTTGTAGTAAACGCTTCATTACGAAGATGCGCCTGTTGAATTGGCTTGACACCTTGCTGCCAGATAAGATCGATCGCTAAGGGGAGAATTCGGTGAAACCTACGGAATAGTGTCAGTTTGTCGTAGGCGTTGGATTACATAAGTTTCGAACTACTTCAGTTGTTGAAGTGAATAACTAGGAATGTAAGGAAGGTTCCGTTAGCGCAGTTGGCCTACTCGAATCCTACACTGGCCTACTGGAATCCCATTCTGGCCCACTCCGATCCGACTCTGGCCAGAGTTGGACCGGCTCTGGATTTTGTTGCACACCCACTCGGATCTGACGCCTTGCCAACTCGTGCCAGAGTCGGACCGACTCCGGGACAGAGTCGGCGTGTTTACTGGGTACTTATCACATTTCCAAACACTGCTGGATATATACGGTTTGTTTCCAAACCCCGCCGCGTTCTCTAGTTTGATGTCTGTTGGGACTACATTTCGAGTGCTCTCCAGGAAAGTCGTTTTGAGTTGTTAGTGGACGAGGGCCTAGCGCATACCCACTTGTCCACTACAAGTTCGAAAAGGTAAACTGTCAGTGGAGTACGGCAGTTTGACCACATCCTAGTTCTGTCCAACATTTTGGTAACTGCAAGTCATGTGGTTATAAGCATTCTCAACTTACGTGTCCATTTCGCAATTCCAAATGCTATGAATGTGGTGACATCGGTCACATTTAAGCCGTCTGTCATTGTTCGAAAACGTGTTTTGATCCGACTTTTTTAGATGAACAAGTGTTACATCTGACTTGCAGTCTATTGCTTTTACTCTGATTTCTGCTAATTCTCTCGGTTCTACGCATCACATTGTACAATCTTCTATTGTTACCGGTGGTCCCAAACACTTTTTCTCTGCTGACACTGACAGTGTTGAATTTTTATTTTTGTCGCTTGCATGAAGCGGCTGGAACCTTCTGTTATTTTGAAACCTGTTAATATGTCTGTTATGGGTATTACTGAACCTGTTTTATCTATTCTTGGCGAATGTGAACTCTCACTCACGGATGTGCAGTCCATTATTTATACTTGTTCATTCTTTGTTATTAATTCTGACCTGTCTATTATCGGTCTCTAATGTATGAACATTTTAAATCTCTCTTTCGTTGTCTGTTGAATCTTCCGAATTTGAAAATCTCGTTTCTGAGTCTGTTTCAGATTCGAATTCAGATACTGGATAAGTACCTGCAATTGAGCCAGCGCAGACAAGGATTCATGAACATGTGAAGAATAAACTACGTCATCACTTCTACCCGGACGCTCAACTGAACTGCGGCGGATGTGATGATCGTAAATCATAACGAAATACTATATATGCTATTGTTGTTTACTGCATGAATAATTAAGTTGTACAGATACTGACTACGTTACAATTTCTTTGGCTGACATACTCCGTTATCACTACTGCGTAGAAGCTAGCTCTGGTTTTGAGCTAAGTGTATTTCACATTACTACTACGTATTCCAAAATATCGTATTAAAATATTCACCTTTGACTGGCGATTTGCACGACCGGAAATCCACAGTTACATCGACTGTAGACGTGATGGAACAAAAGAAAACTTCAAGTACGTACGACAAGGGTCGTAAGTCCAAATTTGCGGAATACGCCTACTTGTGAAACAAGTATGATATGGTTTGAACAACTCAAATATAAGTTTATCTTGATTTATATCATGTGTATGTTATCGATTTTGTCCGTAGCTTAAGAAAACTGGACGGAGAAGCTACTGGTTTGAACGTATGTTGCATACCTAGACGCTGTTTATGGGGTAAGCAAACTAGGCAGAGCAGCTACTAGTGTGAACGTATACTGCATACCCACATAAGTTCAGCAATCCCATGTTTCGTTCGGGCAGCAGCGGTTACATTTTCTAAATGAATCAGATTCACGAGTACTTACAACACTTAATCAAAATATACTATATCACATAAAACACTCCGGATGTGGGACAACGTGGACAACATTTTGCCCATCACGTTTGTCGGATTCCGTTTCCGCCAAATGGTTTTTTGAATATGTGACTAGGTGTGAAGTTGGTTTGATCCTGATAAAGCCGGAATGTACTTCCTGGCCAACGACCATGGAAGTGTAGTGAGATCACCTTCGACGTCCCCAAAATCCTAAACTCTCTGCGATGTGAGTTAACTCTCCAGTAACACCGCCCTGGTTCACATTACCTTGTGAATGTAAATTTACTACAAACCACTAGCATCAAAGTTAGTGTGTTGACGTAGTTATCGCAGTTTTACTCGTAGCTGTAGAAGGAATCCGCGCAATCTCTACCAATGTAAGCTACATTCACTAGGATACTAGTGTTTTAGCTACCACCGTTGGGAACGCCACCCAACCAGGCTTACAGGTGACATCAGTGACGGTGAACTGAATGTCCCTGGGTATTCAATTTACCGAGCTGACTCCGCCCGGGGGAGAATGGGAGGTTCTGTGGTTTTCTTCCACCAGAATCTCCCAAAAAGTCTCACACCAGATTTGACGAGTTACCCAGTGGCAATAATTCAGAAGACAACAAACAGCGCAGTACTCCATATATTGCCACGACCGAGAAGCAACAAAATGTACAGCCAGCAAGCGTCCTGCGTGTAGCACGCGGAACGGAAAAGTGAGGAATTTCTACACCAGCGGAAATAAGGCTTACAATTGGGCTAAACAAACATGGCTCATCAGGAAGTGTCAAATTGTACAACAAAATATCAACAAAAATTAGGCTCTTCTAGGAGGTCGCTACATTATCAGTGGATTTCAGTTCTCTGATGAATGTGATGCTCTGTGGCTTCGACTGGCACTGCGTGGCCCAGGCTCACTGCTAGTCGGGGTCATTCACCGTTCTCTCTCATCGGACGTCTCCGACGATGACACTCTTCTTATGAACCTAGACAACTTTCTAGAACTACAACACTTCACATATCTGCTTATTATGGGCGACTTCAATGCTCTCAAGATAAACCGGACATCAGTTTCTCACCAGGGATGTGAAAATGGATACTCGACTCCCTTATCAACGTTGGTACACCGGAGAGCGTGTACACAGCATGTCAGCGCCCCCACGCGGCATCGTCCTGGTCAGATTCCCTCTTTGCCCGACTTGGTCATTACTAACGAGAGCCACCTGGTAGACAGAGTGGTCATCAAGCCACCACTTGGACACAGTGATCACTCTTTGCTCATCTTTGATCTTATCTGTTACTGGTTACCACAACCAGTAATGAAGTCCACACGCCGAACCTTTAATTAAGATGATTTCGAAGGCTTGAGGAGCTACCTAGGTTCATTACTTCTTGATTATGGCTCTGTGGACCAAAACTACAGCGCACTTCAAAGCGCAATTGAGAAAGCGGACAACCTATTTGTACCGCGCAAAATGTTCACTTTCTCTTATCGGCCACCTCTTCTACACAAATTACGTCGTCTCCTTGATGACCGTTCCCATTTATTCACGGAGCACAAGCTTACGGAAAACTCGGAGGACCTACGCGCGTCCCACATCGTTCGAAATAGGTGTAGACGGGAAATCCGTGAGCACATCAAATTAGTACAAGAAAAGGTCTTCCTCAAAGCTCGTGGGAACAAAAACTCCCTATTTAAGCATATGCGACGAGTGCCTGACGGGGAGACCTCATCTGACTCCCTAGTTGTTGCCGAGTTATTTAAGGAATACTGCACGGCAGTCCACAACGTCGCACCGCCGGACTGGCGCCCTATCCTTCAGCAGCAGAATTTCCGGCAGCCACTCGTTACCGCCGAGTTTTCCGTGCTGGATGTGGAGGACCGTTTATTTAAAGTAAATTCATATAGTGCAGTGCGTCCTGACAAGATCCATCCCAGGATTCTCAAAGAAGCGGCTGTTAGTCTGGCAGAACCCTTTTATAAGCTGTTCAAATAGACACTCCAGACTGGCATTCTTCCTAGCGCATGGAAAGAGGCGACGGTCACGCCCATATTTAAAGCGAGTGACCGGCACTCTCCGGCCAGCTATCGACCAATAAGCCTTACTAGCATTCCGTGTAAGATGATGGAGCGCTTATTAAAGCGTGCCATCCTCAATCACTTCTTATCGAACCGTATTTTTTCTTTTACTCAGCATGGCTTCCTTCCTAATCGGTCATGCATAACTAATATGCTTGCTTTCATGGACAGCCTGACGGAGGCCAGAAACAATGGCCTTATCTCAGATGCCATATTCTTCGGCTCCACCAAGGCTTTCGACCGTGTCCCACACGGCCCCCTGAAACACAAACTGGAAGCCTATGGTATTCAAGGAGAGGTTCTTCGTTGGATTGTTTCCTTCCTTGATAACAGAACGTTTAGAGGTCAAACCGGATCAGACCTTTCATCTCCCTGTTTCATTTCTGTGGGAGTTCCTCAAGGGTCGGTGCTAGGTCCTCTGTTATTTCTGATCTATATAAGTGACCTCCCGGACAATATTTCCAGGAACGCCCTCCTATATGCAGATGACCTAAAAATCTGGAATGCCACTGATCCCAGTACACTACGAATTGATCTTGACGCGATTAAGCGTTGGTCGGACGATTGGAGTCTCCCATTAAACGACAGTAAGTGTGCATATATGTCATTTGGTAGAGACTCTGGCAAAGCCTTCGTGATTCATAGTGCACTCGGCACAGTATATATCATGAAAATCGATCTGAAGAAAGATCTGGGCATCTGGTTGTCGTCTAACTTATCTTCTGCGCATCACCACGAGATGGCAGCGAAAAAAGGGTTTGCTAATCTTAGGATGATTAAGCGCACTTTCCCCCGTATAAACCTGAAAGCGTTCCAAACGCTTTACGGGGTTTATTGGAGGCCGCTCCTCGAGTATGTTAATCAGGTCGTTTATACCGGCTTGAAGAAATACATCTTAGCCATTGAGTGCGTCCAGCGCGTGGCTACCAAACTAGTCACAAGTCTCAGTAGTGTCGCGCACGAGTCTCGACTTGAAATTCTTGATCTATACCCACTTGAATTTCGACGGCTCCGCGGTGATTTAATTTTCACACACTTCCTCTTTAGAGTAGGCCTCTTTGATCAGTTTTTCACCGTAGCGAATAATGACGGTTGGCGAGGACGTGACATGAGGTCTTCCAAGCTACGTCCTCGGACCTTTCATAGACAGCAGTTTGTTTCCTACAAGGTTGTTAACTTCTGGAACAGTCTTCCTGCTGAGGTCGTCAGTAGCGCTTCTAGTGACCGCTTTGATGTATTACTTGACTCTCATTTTCCAAAAGTCCTTTTATGCAAGTAATCTTAGTTTGTTTTTTGTTGTTTACTAAAATTCCGAAGAGCGGTGCTACACCCTGTTTTCATTTAATGCCTTTCAGGTCAACAGACGCCCGCTTGACATTGAACCAGAAAAACCGACTGGATCCGGGACCCTCAGGCCTCTGCTTCGAACCCGTGTAAGAATCGCTATATCGCTGAATCGCTGACACTCGTTTGAATCCTGAAGGTCAGCTGAAATTTCCGTTGACATTCGTCCTCTCTGGCGGCTGCCGTGGGGTTGTGCTGAAGGTTCTCTCACGTCCAGCTCCCTAGCACCCTTATTCGTTGCGTTGAAGTCCGCTTGTGTACGGTGAGTAGATAAATAAATAACGTTTGTTTGCAGATTTACTGTCTTCTCACTGTGACTTCCGATCCGCGTTAATGTAAGGCTGGGGAAACCCCGGGTGTACGAACCTCGGAACGAGCATCACGAAATAAGTTAACACATTTACAAGCACGAATTACGGTTGTTCTGTAAGAGTGACTGTGTTGTTCACACACTACACACCACTCAGTTGTAAGTCTCGATCTAAAATGACGATGGATGTACAGACCAGTGAACGCTGGCTGAAACGGACATATGGTGTGTCGACTAACCGCGATACTTATAGTGAAGGACACACTATCCGGTAAATTGGTCATGAGCTGGAATGAATGAAGAACATGGTACTGCACAGATATCAATATATTCAACTTTGGCTGGCGATTTGCACGACCGGAAATGCGCTCCGTGTAATCGACGAAACGCAAATATCTCTGTAATCAGTCAGTTGAAAAACTTTCTTTTGCCACCAATGTTGTTGTAATTTTGTGCAATTTTGCGGTTCATTAAATTCTAGAATTCTGTAGCTACGGCATCATTTTGTTTTAATCCTCCGAAGAAGTAAGCTAAGAATATGCGGTGGTTCAGTAGCATGGAGATTGATGAAAACGATAACTAAAAGTTTCATACCATGTTATTTCGGAAAATTGATGGTGGGATATAATAGAAAAATATCTCATACATGTGGAAGTATATGGTTTCACTAAAATTTGAATGTGATAAAGCAGGAAAACGTTATTATATTCCCGTCGAATGAAACATTGTTGAAACATGGGGACTGAGCTATTCATAAGGCAATCACCTGTTTTTTCGAGAATCGGTTCGAAAGTCGTTCAAAATGCACAACGGTCATTTTGGCGCTAATCCTCGTTTTTTAAATAATTTTGGAAATTTTAAATTTGAATGTTTAGTCAAAGTACCTACAGTATATCAATGGTAAATAAACAGCGTTGATGGGAAAGTTGAAATACACCGATCAAGTCCCAAAAGTATTGGTTCGGTGACGAAAACTTTTTCCATCATTTTCATGAAACTAACGCACTATTGGCGTTAATTGGCTTTTGTAAGCCTGATAAATGTGCTCGTCGCAATTTTAAAGACGAAATTCGTCATCCTATGGTTCGAAAGCGCTTAACGTTGCGGCGTTTTGAAGATATGGCTCAAATTGTCATTGCGTCAGTCGTACATTCTCCGCTCGGGTCTCGATCAGCTTTTGTCTGTTTCATCGGCATTTGTAATTTTTTCCCTCCTTTTACTTCTTCTTCAACTTCTGGCAGGGTCGCCAAGATGTAGTATACCGGATAAGAGGGAGAACGAGGATTCGCCATAAATCGTTTATCAAGAACACGTGACATTGGTAACTGTTCGTTCAGATAGTTTATCTTCACTTGGGGCTTCATCTTCGGAGATTGCACAACTCATTGACTCTGCAACACAAGGGAAGGGGGAAGGGATTAGCCGCGATTTAAACGCATACGACGCGCGCTTTTTCACTTTCCGTTTTCACTTTACACTAGTATCTGTGCACGCAAGGGCGACTGCAGCGGAACGTTTGAAAACTACGGGTTCAAGAATGGCTGGAACCAATCCAACAGAATAGTACCCAGTCAACACTCACTGTCGAAAACCAATCGACGATTAATTAGAAAGACTCGGCGCGTTAACCTCCGCGTATTTGTATCGATCTTGGAGAATAGAGAGCACAGAGAAAGCTTGTCAAGCTAGCGAAGCACGGAACGAATCGTGTTTTAGTCCAGAGATGGATATCACAAGAGGGATTGCCTGACTAAAGGGAGAGTAGGTGAAAAACCAAAGTCGTCAGAAATGTACAAGTGAATGCGACTATCAAAAATATTATTCAGTATATTTGCTACAGGCTCGTCACTATATCGAGTTTTTAGAAGTCATGTAACCGACAGTCTCAGGATCTCAGTCGTGGCCTAAATAACGAAATCTCTGATGGTTATCTCCTCTTACACCTGCAAGATCTCACAACGTATCTCGCGGACATGATCATTCTCAGCAATTACCGAATTTCGGTAATTGCCGAAGACATATTCAAGGCCGCAGTTACTGCCCCATGTGTCCTTTCGAGTTTTTGCGAAAACCACTTGGACTTAACGACGTCGCCCAAACCATGTAACGCCTTAGTCGAGAAGTGACCAGCAGTCTGTACTTAATCCTCGTTCGTGTCGATAACATTTTGGTTGACAGTTTTTCTAAGGCACCCTTTGTGGCACCTTCTGTATTCACGCAGCTTAATCGATTGGCTGACCGAGCATTTTATTACGATCGACCCAACATTATGCAAACCTGTTAACTAAACTGGGTTTCTAGATCGCCTGATCTTAGCCAACGTTATCACCCCCACCAAGAATAGATACAGATCATTTGAAGTTATTGCGACTCTTCGTCCTTATAACCCGCTTCGTCGGCTTTGTATCCTGTTAAGTTATTACCGACGATACACTTCGCGAAGTGTTCACAACATACAGCCACTGCTCGGTGTTCTGTGTGGAGGTGATCCTAAACTACCCCTCATCCATGGTGCACTACTTCCTAATATCATAAGACAAGGCTTTCAGTTTTAACGAACGCTTCTCACAAAGCCGCTGACACTATGTTACAACGGTTTGTCAGCAATTACTGGCAACCTCTGACATTCTTCTAAAAACAGAACCAACCCACCGAATCCCGTTACGGCAATTTTATATTTGACTATCTCCTTCGAAGAAACAAGAGACACCCGTGTGTAAGTGGTCAAAGTGCTGTGCACATACATACGTAGGAGTAAATAAGGAATTAGTAGACTGTGCTACAAGAAGTTCAAGATATGTGTAGAGTACAGTTCAACAATAAAACAAGTTATTGGACAAAAGTCAATAGTCACGCGTGACAAGGTAATGTCTCCGTGTATATCCATGACCATATTTTTGAACATATTCACACACAGAAGTGTTAGGAGATCATGGACGTGAGTTCGGAGAAAATACTCGAGACGTTCATCACCTACCTCTTACACTCACATTCGACATTCGTTGGCCACTGTCCAGTAAGTTGCATCCTGCCAAGTGTAACCACTCTGATTTTTCATCTTTCACATTTTCGGGTGTCAGTTGTCATCTTACCCTTTAGTCACAAGTCTTTGCAAGCGTTCAAATACTTGTCTGGACAAGTTGAGAGTAACTACGAGTATTCCGCAGAATTTAACTCAAGACATTTGTCGTACGAGCGTGAAATTTTCGCTGGTTCCATCACGTCTACAGTCGATGTAACTGTGGATTTCCGGCATGCATGTTAGTTGCAGAACGTGATTTCCCCAACTTTCGCCGTTTGGGAAAATATTTTCATGCAAACCCCGGCTTTGGTAGCGTGGTATCCGTTTCATAAATTGAAATCGACGATTTCTGCGTCATGGGTTGATATATGTTTGTTTAAATTGACCATTAATTGAAAATAGCTTTATTGCACATCTTTTTCGAAATCCGGTATGGCTGCTGCTCCTGTAGTGGATTACGTGTGACGATGTCAATGGAAGGATGCTGAAGTAATATTCAATTTTTTACATGATTATTTTCTTTCATTCATCATTTTATTGTTTTGCTTTTATTCTAAATTGTAGGAAATGGATTATATTGCGACTTTCAAAGCGATGTTTGAGAATCGTAAATTTCGCACATTCTCACTGTTCCAGGAGTGTCTTCAGAAGTACATGGATGATGTGGGCGTTACTTACATGCGTGGGACAAGCCGTAGGTGGAAAACTGCCTTGAAGTACGATGAGGTGATGTTCCGTGTTGTTCAGAAAACCTTGCACATTTTTTATCGTTGTATGAAATGTGAAAGGCGTAGGAGTGCACGCAGGGGCATGCGACGTGTTTAGTGGGTTAACTCTTGTTACTTTTAGCGAATCAGTTCTCGCGACACTTGTTGCAGATCAAACTTTAATGTGATCCGACGAAATGCCTGTCTGGTTGTCAGCTCTTTCGAGTTGGAGCACAACCACCCCCTCAATCGTTTGCTGTATGAGTCCCATCCTATGAATCGTGGACTCACTGTCAGTGAGGTGAATGAATGCAGGGGTCTGTTTCAATATAATGCACCAACTGCCGACATTAAGTAATATGTGGCTGATGTTTAAGGGAAGTTTATTACGAACGCTGACGTTGGAAACATCCGCCGCAAATTGAAGCCTGCAATGTCAAGTGAGTTTGCTGTATGATTCGTCACAGAACATTAGAGAATCTTGAAGAGGTATTGTCGGTAACCAGTGTCACTGGCGTGGTGCGTACCATGCTGAATGAAGGCAACAGGTATACGCATATCTGCTTTGCCCAACGAATGCAAATTGAAATATTTCGACGTTTCCCGCATGTTGTGAATGTGGATCCCACCCACGACTATAGGCGTTTCATCATGGAGTTCTTGTTGGCTTTACTTATAATCTAAGACAACTGCTCGGAGCCGTTGTAAGCTTTACGGCGGGAATTGCTCCTCCATGTCGTTTGTTAAGGTGGTCTCCTCGTCTTCTCACCAGCATAAGCTTGAATGGATTGCGTCCATGCGGTTGATGGTTTCAAATAGTGCAACCTAGACTATAGAACGGTCCTCGCGTTTTGATATGGTTTGGTTATTTGATTTGGTTACTTATGAATATTACACTCTTAAAGTGTGTGTCAACTGTGGGTGTCAGGCAAGAGATGATGGATTTTTTCGGGATACATCATCATGTGCCAGTTACTCAAGACTGGTTCACCTAAGCTGCCCCAGAGTCAGTTCGTATGCCTTATCATCATATCAAGTAGTTACCGTCTGTCATATTTCGTCGTATAAAAATGGCGTCCCTAGACATTGTTTAATTACTTCGTTCCTGTTCAGTTTCGTCGCATACGCAGTAATGGTGGAATTTTTTGCAACACGGTCGGTTTAACGATACTACTGACCCCGGACTACAGTGACTTTAAGGTTTTGTTGTGTTTCCAGTTCTATGAGACAGGTTTAGTTTCATAATATTCTTCCTTTTGTCTAGTCATCTGCAGTGCTTTCAAATGTATGCCGTTTTATCAAGACTGACACTAACATTAGTCTTAGTTTAGACGAAAACTTTTTGTAGACTATACAGAATAATGACTAGAGAAGCTATGTCGGAAACTTCGAGCATGTGAAATATGAAATCGATCGACTCAAGCTATGAACAACGTCCGGGTATCCAGTTAGTGTTCACACTAGTAGATGCTTCAGCGTAATTCACTTAAGCTATGAACAACGTCTGAGAATGTACTACGCGTTCACACTAGTAGAAGCTTCACCTGGTTGACTTAAGCTATGAACTACGTCCGCGTATCCAGTGGGCATCCACAGTTGTAGATGCTTCAACTTGATTCATGTAAGCTATGAACGACGTCTGAGAACGCGCTATGCATTCACAGTAGTAGACGCTTCAGCTTGATTCACTTAAGCCATGAACAACGTCTGAGAATGCACTACGCGTTCACACTTGTAGAAGCTTCACCTGATTGACTTAAGCTATGAAGAACGTACGGGTATCCAGTATGCGTTCACAGTATTAGATGCTTCAATCTGATTCACTTAGGCTATGAGCAATTTCCGAGAACGCCGCAACGTTAAGCGATTTCGAACCATAGGATGACGAATTTCGTCTTTAAAATTGCGACGAGCACATTTATCAGGCTTACAAAAGCCAATTAACGCCAATAGTGCGTTAGTGTCATGAAAATGATGGAAAAAGTTTTCGTCACCGAACCAATACTTTTGGGACTTGATCGGTGTATTTCAACTTTCCCATCAACGCTGTTTATTTACCATTGATATACTGTAGGTACTTTGACTAAACATTCAAATTTAAAATTTCCAAAATTATTTAAAAAACGAGGATTAGCGCCAAAATGACCGTTGTGCATTTTGAACGACTTTCGAACCGATTCTCGAAAAAACAGGTGATTGCCTTATGAATAGCTCAGTCCCCATGTTTCAACAATGTTTCATTCGACGGGAATATAATAACGTTTTCCTGCTTTATCACATTCAAATTTTAGTGAAACCATATACTTCCACATGTATGAGATATTTTTCTATTATATCCCACCATCAATTTTCCGAAATAACATGGTATGAAACTTTTAGTTATCGTTTTCATCAATCTCCATGCTACTGAACCACCGCATATTCTTAGCTTACTTCTTCGGAGGATTAAAACAAAATGATGCCGTAGCTACAGAATTCTAGAATTTAATGAACCGCAAAATTGCACAAAATTACAACAACATTGGTGGCAAAAGAAAGTTTTTCAACTGACTGATTACAGAGATATTTGCGTTTTGTTGATTACACGTAGCCGACCAGGCCAGCCAATAATGGCGACGGCTGCCACTTACCAAATCAACAGTCGCCTCTTCTACGTCCACGACAACTCAACTGGACTTCGTTTCCTCATCGACACCGGTGCCGGGGTCAGCGTTATACCTCCAGGTTAATTCAAACGCGATATCAAACCTGCGGTGTATACACTACAGGCGGCTAACAATTCAAAGTCGAGACCTGCGGCCAACATCTCTTGACGGTCCACCTTTGACTGCGACGAAGTTTCCCTCAGATATTTATCATTGCCGACGTCCAACACGCAGTCATTAGCGTCGATTTTCTCACAAAATACGGTTTGGCTGTTGATCTCAACCGTCGGAAACTCGTAGACAGCACCACTACTTTGTGCGCTCAAGGTGAAGCCACTACCATCAATTCGGTCGGACTACGAATAGCTTGACCGAAGGCTAACCAGTATACAGTGCTGCTGAAACAGTTTCCCGGAATCTACCAACCAACAACCAACACCGTGACGCCGAAACATTACGTTGTCCATCACATCATTACCAAGAGGCCACCTAGATTCGCGCGTCCACGCCGGCTGCCTCCAGAGAAACTGAAGATTGTCAAAGAGGAATTTGCGGAAATTCTCCGACTTAGAATCATTCGTCCTTCAAAAAGCCCGAGGTCATTGCCTTTACACATGGTCCCCAAGAAGACGGCGGGAGGTTGGAGACCATGCGGCAACTACCGAGCGCTAAACAACGCAGCTGTGCCAGATCGTTATCCTATTCCGCATATTCATGCCTTTTGCATTGGCCTATCTGGAAAAGGGATTCTTTCCAAATTATATTTGGTCAAGGCATATCACCAGGTCCCTGTGGCCCCTGAGGACATCGCCAAGACAGCGATCACGACTCCATTTGGCTTATTTGAATTCGTTTGTATTCCCTTTGGCCTCAGGAGCGCCACCCAAACATTTCAACGCTTCATCGACCAAGTCCTACGTGGACTGGACTTTGTGTTCGTCTACATCGATGACATACTCGTTGCCAGCAGCAATGAGCAGGAGCATTTGTCTCACTTGAAAGCTGTCTCTGAGCGTTTAAATCACTACGGCGTCAACATCAACACAACGAAATGCGTCTTCGGTGCCTCTTCCATTGACTTTCTCGGTCATCGCATCGATGAAGACGGCATCAAACCACTACCGGAGAAAGCCAACGCAATTTCGGCTAATCCATTTCCTCAGTCCATCAAAAGCCTCCGTCGATTTCTAAGGATTGTCAATTACTATTGTCGCTTCATCCCCAATTGTTCTGACGTGCTCAAACCACTGACTGATTTACTGCAAAATAACTCCAAAACGTTCGTCTTCACTCCCGAAGCCACCGCCGCTTTTACACCTGTCAAGCAGGCCTGGGCAAACGCCACATCCCTCGGCTATCTGAGTACCGACGGA
>JTDE01000249.1:0-39134 GCA_014338405.1 Paragonimus skrjabini miyazakii
GAAAGTAGCTCGTCGGGCAAAAGCACGACATCGATTATCCTTCATAAAACTGCGTTGCCCAGCAGTTTACGTCTAATGCTAAGCTACGACCACAAGAAATATTAAGCGGGTACTTTAAATATATCGAACACATATACGAAGCATTTTGATCAAAAGACAGAGAAAAGATAGCACCACTCCAATTCAAGACATTCAGGTGGGGTCTCGGCTGCATACATGCAGTCCGTCGCCTGTTTTGAATCAATTGTCTGACCCTGTTTATAAGAAGCAACATTTGATTGTGACCGATGGAACCATAGATTTTGTTTACATTTTTTCTAGCAACACACGAAGGGGTAATATAATCAAACTGCTTGATTCGATTATGGTTTCTGAGTACTGTTGAATTGATTTTTATTGGTTTGATGAGACATGATAATCGATAAACAAACCAATGTTAGTATCGAAGTAGTGACTGGAGTATTCTGTATGTGTATAGGTGAAGTTTTGATGAATGATTTGCTAATTTATCTGCCCGATTGGACACAGCCTTTCCCACTGAGACGTTTAACCAAAGTTCTAACTAGCCATACAATTGCTGGGAAATAAGTAAACATGTACTTTATGATCGTGAGTAAGTAATTTGCTTAAAACTTTTGCGGTTGTTTGCATATTCTAGCACATTACTAAGTGGCATGTTGCACTTACACTGTAAACAATAGAGATTGCATTACGAACACTTCCGATCCCGCTCGGCGGCACCTGGACATTCCCGAAAAAGTATACCAAAAACAAATATCAACCGATTTTTTCTACGTTGATCACATCATTAATAAATAGTTAAATACAAAATGCCACTCAACATGTGCGATTTCTTCAAAGATACACCAGCTGCTCTCTCGTTACACAAAACAGTCAAACAGTTGTCACCCGATTCACTTACATCTGTACAGAGGGTAATTACAGGCCTGCTCCCTATGGCGAACCCATACTTTTAAGTGTCCCTCTCCTAATCTTACGGTAGCCACATTTCCACTTCACAACCCACACAAAAGAAAGATTACCTTGACATTTTCCATCAGGGTTGCTAACCTGTTCCGTGTTCCTTCACTTAGCCGTCAGTTTTGTAAAACGTGAATGTTACAATCTAAATTCGGGCTGTCTGGAACTATTTATGGCCAAATATGTGATAGCTGATGAAGACATATAAGCATACTGCTGGTTTACCAGGATTGCACTTCATGACAAATCTACTAACAACTCACTTCAGTCTGAGTAAACACGCTCGGAGTAGCGATCTACTTAAAATTTTGAGTCATCAGCACCTTAATTTAACGTTACTAGGGTCCTGTCATTCATTTCACCTCGCGTCACCTTTTCGCAAATAATGCCATAGTTATAAGACTGCTTGTTTTTAAACATGTAAATACCAAACATTTATTTGATTAAAGAAGAAACAGAAAATAGGATGTTACCGAAGTTCTGACATTCGTAGTGAACAGAAAACACAACGTTCTATTCGATGCACAAACAATGACTCGGACCTACAAGAGGTTTTGCAAACATACAGCAAGACTATACCAGTATCGGGTATGGACACCTACCTTATTATGGTAGCTGAAATTACTTTTGTTTAAAGGTAAAATTTAGTTGGTCCTAAACGTTCTCTCATAGCGAACACCTTAGGGGAAATTTACTGCATATGAAAGTCAATTAAATCGTGTGAAATAAGTTTCAGTGAAATCGAGTGCATGAGAATCATGGCCATGAGTCCAGTTATCCGCTCTTGTACTTGACAATAATTGACAAATTTAATGATTCTAACCTGTGCTGACGCACATCTTGCAGGTGCAATTTTGACCTGAGTAGATGTCACGGATACTAGTCGAAGAAGCTTTGACAAATCGAGTGAGAAACTGTCAGATGTTGTCTACACTCATTTGACGAGAAAAAATATCCTATAAACTTGTGCATATAAGTAGAGGAATAAACAAAATCACAAGTACACCTCAGTGACAAAATCATGAGGGGCAGAAACGACAAGGTTTACCATTCTTTATGTGAACAGTGCAACTGTATGAAATAGTGTGGACTGACTTTTTGAAACACACCGGCTAAATCACCATTATTTCCGGACTATATCAGGCCAACCGAAAAGTATAAGTTGCTCGTTTTTTTCCTAACTGACAGAAGTTCAGAGATTTAAATAGATACGAACCACCGTCGATTGATGACTTCATATTCAGAGAGGAATTTCAACTGACCAACGTCGTAAGCGAGCGTTAGATTAGAGATTCATTTTTATTACATTAGTGTATATCATTGTCTGGACCGGAATTCGCACTCTGACTCTCATGTTTGTAAGACTAGCCTATTAATCAGCACATCAATATGTCCACACTAGGAGTGGTTGATCAGTCCTATCTAAACGCTTAATTGCAACGTTGTATAAATAACGTTCAGAACACCCTATCATTCCGATGCCTAATTGCGAATCTGCCTGACCAGAATTTCTCATTTAAAGTGAACAACTGAATCCAATAAATCTTGTGAAAAATGTTTTGACTTTGTACAGTTTGATATTTTTCACCATCCTGTCAACGGGGCGAGCGCTAGTACCATATAACGAACATATCCATTAATAAAATCATCCTACCAGAACGGCTGTATTTTTCAAGATGATAACAGTTTGCCCTTTCATACAACTCACTAGATCAGAATCCCGTATACTAAAAACTTCCCAGTAACACACAGTTGAAGGTGTCTTTAAACATATGAACGCATATTGAGCACAAAAGCATCGCACAGACAACCAGAAGGCTACTAGTAATAGCCTGTGGACTAGTCTACAGTAAACATGAGCTCAATAGCGAGGAGTAAGCGAGAATGAAATGATTCCTGTTTAGAGTAAACGTGCCTTGGTTAGTTGTCTGTTCCTTGTCTAACCAGGATATATTTTCCAGTCAGACGGAGAGGTGAACACTGTCTAGTAAAACAAACACACTATACAGTAGTGAACACCCAATGCATAGACAGCAGGAGCCAGATGCATTTGCGTAACAGAACAGCAGCTATACCAGTTTCCTGCCAAGTTGGAACTGACGTACAAATATTGGTAGCCCCTGTTCATTCTTTACTCAATCGTATGTTGTTACAGTCTAACGGTTTGATATTTTTGTTCAGATGAACCAAAGTGGTAGAAATAAGGTGAACAAAGGTTTAAACGTAACCAGAGGAGGATGAAATGGAATCTTTTATTCAACTCTATTTTAAAAATCACGCAGGCTAGTTGCATCGTCTCGAACATTTTGAAGGCGAAGAATGTGCTGCCGGCAGAACCAGAATTTCAAAGCATAATTAAATGAAAACAGAACGTAGATTTTTACTCTGTTGACAACTGGGAAGTTTATGATTAATCCCGAAACTGCTCAGCAATTCAAGGGTCGGACAATGTTCAATTTTAAAGCAAATTTTGAACATGATTTGCTGTTGTTTTTGTTTATTTTTGCTTATCTTAGTTGGTCGTATACTGTTGAGAGTTCCTTGAAGGATGAGGAAAGGCAGTGTTTTACAGACATGTAGGTAGACAAACGTTATGTAAGTGATTATGCGAAAAATTCAGTCGAGATCCTAAACGTTGATCAGAATGCTTTGCAGGCTGTACTACAGGTGCACAGTTTCAACAATCAGATCTTCCGACTATAGTCAGTGCTGAGTAAAAATCTCTTTGTACAACTTTTTTCTCATCAAACTTCAGAGCTCAACTTCGTTGTGATTACTGCTTCTTGACAGAATCTCTCAGTTTCTGTGAGGTCGTTTCACATATAGATATGAAAGAAAACCTATCCTAATCGGATAAAAAGCATTGGGACATAATTATTAAAATAAGTACGTTGATCACAATAGATTATAAGAAAGTTACGTACGCAAACTGAATCCGTAAATTCACCTTCTTTTGTTAGAATAAAATCCTCATTGATTCGTCACCCAAAATATAGATACGTTACAGCGAAGTTGACTGATGTAGGTTTGTAAGCAAATGATAGTTGATCAGTCCTCTCATTCGGCTGAGATATTTCAAAATAGACACTCAACTCAAAAGAGAATGTGTTTCAATTTTCACACGTGGAAACACATCATGTCTAATTTGAATTGAGTGGCGTATTGGTTGACATTGTTCAAATCCCCGCCTTGGCGAGGACAGGCACTACTGGTGAGTTTAAACGAAAGCAAAACTCGAGTCTAACTCTTCTAGTGGAAATATAGGCTGATCGTGAAATATGAGAAAATATTAAAATTGCGATTAACTGTCAGTGATATACGTTACATCAAGAAAACCCAATTGAGAGAATATTCTTGATCAGTTCGTCAATATTTGCCTCAAAAAATGTGAATTCCGTCACTTTTCTGATTCCAATAAAATGTGATTGGAGTCTTCTGCATTAACCAGGACAATCTGACGTAACAGCTCGACAGATTTTAACCGAAGGCAGTGTCAGGTTCTTTTCAGACTAATGTGAAAGACAGTTATCTTTCTAACGAGCTGGTTTGACGACGGTGTTGAAAAAAATTGCAGGCAAATTATTTACCAGAAACAGTTTTCTTTCAAATAGAGCATAAATTTGAATATTTTCCCACTACGAAGGCAGTGAGAACAAGGATCCATCATCTGGTAAACTGACAGAAGATAGACCCGTTCAACTTCCAGTTTAATGGAAATGACCTTTAAAGTTGGTAGCAAAAACAGCTTGTCTAAGCAGATAACAGGTCTGACAAGTTGGTCGATCGGTCGACTTTTTATCCGTTTGGGCCGGATTTTCCAGATTTCCGGATTTTCCTAATGAGCACAGTCTTCGCAACCTCACATATGCAACCTAGTATTTCAGACTTACGTATTAGAGCAGCATTTTTTAAAAGCTTAGTTCATTTTGTTTACTTGATCTAAGAAACAGGTGTAAAATCTGTTGAATGTGTTCAAACACACACAAAATGGCAATTTGCCGACAGTACGGAATCGACGGTTTATTCGTTGTTGTTTCGAATTACTCCCGTCATTTGCTTTCTTAGCAAAGACTCATCTTCGCGCAGTAAGACCATAGAAATGGGTTGCTTCTCTTTACTTTTCTACATATTTTTATTGTGATGTTTACATTTTGTGATTCGCAATCCATCCTAAACGATGATATTTGTGTTCTTCGTTGATGGAAATTGACCTTATTTTTCGATTATGTCTTTAGTATGAATTCTATCCGAAATTTCTAGATCAACTGCATTTTTCAGTTCCTCACATTTCATGCAAACTGAAACCATCTTGTTGGTCGTTCACATTTACTGTTTGCAACATGAGAAAATAGACTGCACAGGAGCCAACTGATCTCCTTGACCTTTCGGGTATCATTCGTACGCTAAAATGAATATGCACACTCGAAAAACGTTTTTTTCTCTTGGTGTGACCAGATTATACCTATCTCAGTTGGGTTGACCGCTTTCGTTTGATTCCACAATGTTCGTTCATTCACCCCTGGATTTTCCGTCCATTTAAGCAACATCCAAATCTAGAAATATTTAGGCTTCTTAGGTGATATGCATTCATGATGCATGATGATCTTCACAATAAATTTGATTTGTGGGTCACGTGTGTTCATGTTTGTCTTCCGAAAGCAATATATGGCAATAGGTCCCATTGTTTCAGCTTTACGACTCTACGCATCAATAATGAATAGCTGTCAGGTGACTTCCTACTGTAATAACGTGCGAATATCAATTAAATATGGTAAACGAAAATGAGGGAATGTATTGTAACAGAATCATCTGTAAAGTGTATATATGTCGGAAGAGAACGTGACAAGAGTAGTCGGATTACTGTTTCATACGTATTGATAGCAAAAAAAAGCCAAATGGTGAAGGTAAATCAACTATAATCGCACGATGTTTGTATCGTGTAAGACATGTAGAACCAATGAACATTGATTAAGTGAGCACGATTGAGTGGCGCGAGTGTTTCATTAATGCAGACGGCATGTGTGTTGGCTACACGTGTTGGCTACACTTGATTTATAATCCAAGCAAAATGAAATAAGGTGTGTTTGCCAGTTTAACGCCGATTCGTTATTACATTATACAGTTCAGTGAACTTACTTGTAAGGTGGTTAACTGAGCAGAACACTATACTCTGTTATCTTCAATTTAGACATTAAGGAAAACGCGGAAATTGATGATACTTACTCATCATTTACACCGATGCACAGACTTTTAACAATAATAGACATTATAGTCGGCTTACTTTGAAACGAGTCAACGGAGTCACGCTACTCTCGTCGTAATATACATCATCCTTCGACTCGGTAGTTAAATTTTAGTCGTCCAGCTTTCGTAAAGCTGGCATAATGACCACTGCTCAAATAATTGTACACTGGACATGATCGAATTGTCGTGTTAAACATACGAACAAAAAAGTCCGCGGAGAAACCAGTGTGATCGGTCAGTTAAATGACCTAGAAATGCCGATCACATAGAAATCTTATGTTGTCAACTTCTTTGGGTGTAATTGAGGAAAACAAGCATCACTGGTGTGTCATTGCAGCAAAATGTTTGGCTGTGATGTTTCTGTCAGATATTGTGTAAGATCATTCAAGCTGTAATCTACGATATCTATACAAAAGGATGGGAATTGAAATTTAAATTTCGGTGTGGATGTGGACATACATCACTGGTGGGTACCGACATGAACTTAGTTCAAACGTATTGCATCTATTGAATTGGCAAACAAAACATTTGCATTAAAGTTGTAGCCTCAGTCTCGTCTAGTAGGGATGTCTCGGCTGGATTAACTTCGGGTGAACAGCAAGCATCTGTTAGAAGCTTAACAAGCGAGCTCAACTTTGTCCACAAACCAGTTCACCCACCCACATACTTCCACTCATTAACCGCAACCAACAAGTTAATAAATCATTAGTTGTGACCGATTATTTTGTAGATATAATTAATTGGTTCAGAACGCACTGCCCCACTCCAGTGAAATGACTGACTCGATGGATACATTCAAACTTTACTCAGGAGTCAATTGACGGTACATTTCATTAGATCACTTCCAGCGAATGCTCCCACAAGCTACTCGATGCGTCTATCTGCATATGTCTACCAGTTTCATTGTATGCTTATTTTGTCTGCGTGTGTTTTATCCGCATCACTAAAATGATGATTTTATTTTGTTTTACTCTTCTCTTCTGATAAGTCAGCGTTTTCTTCCTCATCTAGAAATGTTCTTTTAAGTGTGAGAAAACTTTGCTCAAAGCATTGAATTTGTTGAAAACGTTTACTCTCCGATGGGTGCGCCTACAGGAACGTATAAGGTCTACTCACTCCCGTTAGACAACTAAATATGAATCGTTCTATATTATTATTGTTAGTACTAACACTCAAGAAAACCAACCAATAAAACTAAACAACTAAGTAATTAAATGTTGGCAGGAAGTGATGGCTGTCCTGAGGTTACCTACATTGGTTAGAGCAGACGCTTTACTACGTTGACTTAATGTTATACAGGGCATGATTTCAAGGGCACACATTGTAGATCGCTCGTAGGTTATCATCCTGGTGGGTTGGTATCTAAGTCATTTTCAGAAAATCCAGTATTTCTATTACACCTTTACTTGCACAAATTTTACAAGGTGCTCATTCGTTTGTTTTTTAATTTTTTCTGAAACTACGTAGAACAAAAAATTGATTCGGTTTCATAAAAATCGTGTACACAGTTGAAAATTGAAATTATTCTGTTGAGCGCCACCATATCGGATTGCGGCCAAAACGGACGCGCAGAAATACACTTTTGTACAATGTTACAGAAATTCATTTAAACAAAGTTTGTCTTTTCCAGACAATTCACTGTAATTAATCAATTGTCACAAATGGTCTGCGCTTCAACAGTTCACACCGACATCACAAACCTTTTCAAATCCGATTATATGAGAAGTTTGAAATGATTGATTTGATCCATAACATAATTGTTGAGGTTGTTCCCGCCGATGACTGAATACAAGCAGTTAAAATTTAAAGAACACCCCCGTCCGCAGCATTTTAATTTCCAGACAGAACTCAGTTTCTCAAAATATTTAAGAACGCAGTCTTTGAGTTTGTTATTATCACGATTTCCTTCGTGTTATACTTCAACTAATAAGTGGTATTGCACTTATCGAAAGTGCCGCAAACAGGTCACTAAACGAGTAAAGGTATTTGAGTGAATCGTTTACTTTATCTTTGAAAGTAAGTGACATAAGTTCGATGTAGTGCCTAGTGGAGACAGCTGACTGGAGACTGAATCTTGACCTACAGACTATTCAGTATACCAGATTACGTGAAGACAGATATCTACCTAGTATGGATTGAACTTCAAGTACCGTCGATCAGAGCCTCACAATCGCATAAATTCCTTGACTGAAGCTATTTGAAAGGAAGTACTAGATTGAAACTTAGCTGTTGTTCGAACTAGTCGTTAGCCACAGCCAATTTTTGATCTCCGACCAAGCTTTCGCAAGGCTGGTAAACTCCCGTCAGAGGCAAGTGAATTATCACTTGCCCTGTCATATTCGCTCACCAGCGAATTGCCCGGTATGACAGTAGTCATGCAGTGTTCAACAAGGTCGTCTCACAGAATTGTGCCCGCGGTTCGAACCCTCGCCGTGACAAACATGATAGTTCTTAACGAGTTCTAACAAAAGTTAAACTTACAGTTATTGTTTCTTTCAAACAAGAGGTGGTTGGACAGCCTACGACGAGTCTGACAAATCTGCGATCAATTCACATCAGCTAAAATTTTATCAACACCTACTATTAGTCTTCCTGACAATAAATATTGAACGTTTAAATTTTCCAAATTTAAGATTTCTACTGCACGTGTTCGACTATAAGCAAACATTTGCGATGAGTACTCTTTCATACTGAAATACCTTATTCCACGTTGTAGTCAAATTTGATTCGGTTAAAAGTTTTTCAACGTGAGAAACAACCCGTGGTACAAATTAGTTGACAGTTTCTTAAAGCACAAACGTGTGCGTGTCATAGGGATATGTCCATGTCGGCTTGCCCGAACGATGGTCATTCTTATCAGATCTTCTGCTTATCACATCAGTTCAAATTGTCAATAGACCACTCAGTCTAAAAAATTTCTCGTCTGTCGCTGAAAAAGAATAGGAGGCAATAACGGTTTACCCATTCGAAGTCTATGAGATCAGCGATCGTGCGCACCCAATCAATAGTTTCGTACCCTATCACTAAATTGAGCACACTCTATTAGAAGGAATGTAAACCTAATCAAACTTCCTTGAACTCCTAATATTCCGACTTCCTGATGAATAGTCACGGCTTCAATTGATTTTAGGTTGAACACCGCTCACATTTGATCGCAGTCTCCGCATTCAAATGATCATTACTCACAAGCGGAAGTGGTCGAGCATTCAGATAAACGAATTCGGCCGTGCCCAATGTTAGGCCATTGGCGCGGTGACCAACACGGTTGTTTCACGAAAGTGTAGGTGGAGTTTAAATCCCGATCGTTGCAGGGATATACACTACTGATGAGTTTTAACAAGAGCGAAATTGGAGTCTAGTGTTTCTTTTGAAAGAGGCCCACCAGAGAGTCTATCTGAATGCGAAAGCTGCGATCAACTGTGAGTTATGTTTAGCTCAAAGTCTCCAATTCCGATTAGTCTCTATGTATTCAGTCAGAAAATCGTCTACCGTTGTTCAGACAAAGCCGAAACAAACAGAATACTGCAGTCGGTTTACTTTATGTTCAGTAAACAAGTCATGGGCAACTGTAACTCATGCAGTTGATTCATGTTAACCATACGGTACAAATGTTTCTGATTACATGGGCGGTTTTTGACATCTTTTTTCTCGTCAGAAATTATCACGCTTTCTGAATTCAAGTTTGTATTAATGCGTCTGAAACAATGTACTCAACAGTTTTAGTCGGTAAGTGATGTTAATTCTTTAATTCACACACCTCTGACATTCAAATTTCTTGGGTTAGCTGCCCATGTACTCTAGAAATCATAAATTACTCTAACAAATGTTTGAATTAAGCACTAAATGAAAGCGTTATCATGCACCGGTAATAATGTTACTTGTATTTATCATGATGATATTAGGAAATTTATTGGATTGTTCAAGGTCATTCATAGGTGCATAAAGGTAAGCTTAATAATCCAGTGATATTGTGTTCTACAAAAATACACACAGGAGACAAACATCGTTTCTCCTCATATAAAAACAATGTATCAAGAAATGTGCGCGAATCGAACCGTAGTACAATTAATGTAGCGACAAGTATGTGGGTCTGAAGATCAAAACATTTTACAATTACAAATGGCCACCGTCATCTTAATTCACATACTGGTGTTTAGAAAAGGTTACCACTGAATAAAATACGATTTACAAAGAACTACCACTGTAGGGATTACAGGTTTTTACTTCTGCGAAACATTGAAAATATTGCTAAATCAAGCGAGATATTTGCTAGGGAAAAGTGGATGTTTCAACGTCAGCAAACCGCATGTGGATAAACAATATCATAGCTTACGTGTGAGGTATGTCAAAGTGTACATTGCTAGTCCCGGATAATTGTACAAAAGCTGTAATTATGTTTTCCGGTTATCATTTCATGTTATATGTGTTCCAAATTTCACTTTCAGGTTTATCTAATTAAATTTTCTGCAGGGGAGGCTAAATTTCCGGTGGAAGTGTGATTGCCAATCATTTAAGGTTTTACTGCCAGTTACTTTACAAATGCACTTGGAACCTTTGAATATTTATCTTGAGTGCGGTAGTAAGAGCCGTCTGAGTCAACTAAACTCAAAGATACCCGTTCACGCACCCATCGGTTATCAATGAGTAGTCTGACACAGTAAGTGAATAGGATGAGATTCAACTCTGAAAAATCAGGGCTTTGGCTAGATTCGAACCGACGACAAAAACATCATGCCGAAACTCTGCAAATATTCTATCATTTGTGCTACAAAGCCACGTCAGGAGCTTGAAAATGTCATATATAGAATTTGTTTCTACGATCAGTAGTGATTTTGGTTGATTCCGGCGTGAACTGTTTTAAAACTCCTGATACGTCAGTCGATTCTCTGAATAGCTTGGTGGTTTTCATAGGAGACAGAGGGACGGGTTGGTAGTAGAGTCTAAATTTGATATTTTGGAGCTCCTGATGTGGCTTCATCGTTTGCCGCGTTTGGGCATGCTGTGTCTGTCGTTGGTTCGAATCCAGCCAAGTCCCTGTTTTCAGACAATCGTGTCTCATCTAAAACTTAAAAGTTATCTGGTTCCTAATGAGTTGACCACTTGACGTAAGCGATCGAACAGTTCTCCACTAAGATAAGATTTAAAAAGCGCTGTCATAAGTTGTTTGGCAAACTGCTTATCAGTAATTCAATGTTAATGTTCATCGGTGGGGTTGGTAGACTCCAGCGTGAACTGATCGAGAAATTCCTGCTTGGGCAGTCAATCGGGTGGATCATTTGGTGGATTCCATATGACACAGTTGGTTGGGTAGGTAACTAGGTCCAAATGTGAAATTTCTGAACTTCCGGCGTGGCTTCGTAGCTCAGCTGGTAGAGCGCTTGCCGCGTTTGGGCATGGTGTTTCTGTCACTGGTTTGAATCCAGCCGAAGTCCAGATGTTTCGCAAATGCATGTCCTCTAAATAATCAGGTATTGTCTGTTTCACGCTGATTCTTTCATGAATTACTATTGTAGTCATGTGAGTAAGCGAACACGTCAAATTCTAAGCGTTACTAGCCCACCAAAGATAGAAAACGATAGGTGTTCCTCATCCCACTGTGCTCGGACACACAGAACACCATTCGCTGTCGCAACCAAATGCTTACACATAACGGTTAAACCAAATATATTGCGTGTATGAAAATCTACAGGTCAATGATACTGCCCAGCGTGTATGTTCACGGAAGTTTATATACCAGTTGGGAGAAATATTTGCACTACGACTGTAATGAGGATGAACGAACACAGTATACTACTCATCAGTAGTCAGGCAGAGGCGCTTATTTAAGTATTGAACTGACGGAAAGAAATACAAAGAACACTGGAACGCACTCTGGCAATTAATAGTGTTTTCTGTACAGGAAGTTGACGAAGAAAACCGCGGAGTCCCTTGATCGGTGTTGAGGTTATGGTGAAGCATATACATACCATGTATATTATACGAATAAACGACTCGTGTCATCCGAGTCCTCGGTTCATAACACTACTGGGTCTAGATAAGTTTATCTGAAGACGAAATCTACTCTCAGTTTTCTGATCACCAAACCTGTACCAGCCACGACAACGTTCACAACATGCAAGGTTGGAACAACAAACAAACATAAATCATCTTGATCTGTCGTGCGCAACAAGCCATGCTCAGTGTAGTCCGAGGTAATAACGTCAATCATTTATAATGGAAAACTGGTTTATTTCTATTGGTGTAACCGCCCCAACAATTTCTTATCATAACTTTCAAAACTGTGGGCGGCTAGAAATTGTGGGTTGTTTACAGATTACGCTGACAGAATGATGCTGGTAGTAAACACCTTCGCAAGTTCCGACCCAAATACTTGGTGTATTATTCACAAGATTTGCTCAGTAACAGATCCAACATTTGAGATTCGGCTTTAGATTTTTGACTGGATATTGATTCCACCGCTCCAGCAGTAGTGACTCACAAATTTAAAATATACCATCCGTTTGAAGATTATCACAGAGGATTTGCTGAGATCGCAGTGGCTAGTTTGTCTAAGCTACTTTTGTGTTGAAAACTGGTAGCCTCAAACTGGCTATGTTCATCCATCATAACTCGTAATTAACAAGCTACACATGGCGTTCAATAAATGTACATGAAGCGTGCTCCCCCCCCCCCCGAATGTCTATTTAATCGAGGGTTAATGTGGGTCGTGCTCAACTTGTGACTAACGAAGAAACTGAAAAATAAACGCAAGACGGCTGGTTTTATTCGTCTGAATAAACTTATTTGGTGTAGTCGGCTAAAACGTTGTACGCTAGAAAAATGTAAAAACCAAATTTTCTTCACATTCTCTTTCAAATTCTCCGACGATGCATTGGTCCCTTGTACCCACAATCGACCCTGTTAACTCCCACAAATAAAGTGATCCTCTTGCATGCCTCCTGTGATAGAGGACAATACAGTATTTGTTCCCGTTACAAGCCACTCATCCGTCCTAAAAGCATGGCGTTTTGTGATACCGAACGTAGTTTCGATGACACGATTTATGCATTCGTAATGGTTTCATGGGTAGAGAAAAGCCGGAATTATTACACCAACATCAAAGGTATCGGTAGCAACTAGATAACAATAACCCTCCCTCTGGATGTTATTCTTTCCAAATAAAACCAGACTGTTTTACGACATTTTGTTAACGCTGTGCCGTTTTATTTCAATTAGTAAACAGTAAAAATCAACAAAATTCTAAATATAAGGTTCTTTATCCTATTCGAAATTTCGTTCACAACGGTCCACTCCGATTTTTATACAGTCGTTACTACAATACTTCAATTTAGTATCGACCTCCGTTTTTAACAAATTTGACAATGTTTGAGGATGAACCTGTTCAACAGTTGAAAACAGGCCCCTTCTTAATGTATAAGCAATATCTATCAGTTTATCAAAAAATCGTGAGAACTCTGCCAATATAAATTAGTAAAATGAAATTATTCAAGTAAGCTGAAATACAGTATTTTAGTGATTGTATTGCACTACTCATCTGTCAAATCAAATCAAACATTAAGCGATGATCAAAGTCTACTTTACCGAAAATCCTGTCTATTTCAAGTTGAACATCACCCACAATCGATTGCAGCTGTCACATTCTGATCGAAGAACCTGATCATTACTCACAAGCGAAAGTGGTTGAGCGTTCACATATGATAATTCGGTCGTGCCTAACGTGAAGTCAATGGCGCAGTGGTAAACACGGTTGCCTCATCAACAGTGTGGCCGGAGTTCTATTTCCGGCAGTGACAAGAATACCCCTTGCTGACGAGCTCTAATGAGAGCGAAACTCGAGTCTAGTACTTCTTTTCAAAAGAAACCGACTGGTAGGTCTATCGAAGTACGAAAGCTTCGATCAATTGTGGGCGATGGTCAACTTGAAATAAACCCACTCCCCGACTACGTATCGGTAATCCTGTATATATGTATAAACAACAGGAAGAGATATTGCTTATCTAACATGTTCGTTTTCATTGGCCGATTTCTTAATTTGTCTAGCTAGGCAATGTCTCCTTTGGACCCTGTTCATAATACTGATTTTTGATGTCGAAATTTTGCCGGTTATCCTGCCGGGTTATCGTGTTCTGACTTGTTGCGTGGCGCTGTTCGCTGTGGTTGACCTCTCCGATTAGTGCATACTGCCGCTTGGTTGTCCCGATGTTTGAACTTTTGTAGATAAACCTAACTTCGATGGATGATCTAAATTAGTGACTGGTGCAGTCAGTCATCTATTCTCGATATCATGGCAAAATATGACAGTGGTGTCGTTATACGTTAAGTAGCTTGAATCTAAATTTTCAAACAAGCATACGAGGAGTCTTTCATCTCGTCAACCTGTTTTAGGGAATAACTGGAAAACTCAAAAGTGTCCGAAGCTTGCGATTCATCATCGGTTGTTGTAGAAAAAATTCGTTTTTGTTTTGTTTGCATCACGCATCGTCTTGAACAAAGCAGCTACTGCACTTAAGATTGAGTGCAGCAATGATGAGTACAATATGCAGCTAACCATTGCATTTACTACTTCGAATATATGAGTGAACTTCTTGGAAATGCGACCAACACGAAGCCTTTTGGTGCCAACAGATGAAAAATCTCCATCGAATTTACGATCTTCTGCATTATACTGCTAATCAGCGTGATATAGCAGTTGTCTGCTTCTTTTAATCGATATGAGTCGGACAAATCAATCAACCGTCAGTGGTGGCTCCCGAAGGTGTGGTTTGTGCATTGAGTGGTCTCAGTGAAAAGAAACCATTAAGGTTATTATACGGGGGGGGGGAGTCGGACAGGTATAATTACCCACACAGGAACATGTATTATACATCAAAATAAAGCTGGTCCAGTGTGGATCACATCCCTACTTCTCAACATAGTCACCGTTACGCTCAATACCAACGTTCCACCTTTGAATGAGCGCATGTATCCCTGCCTCGTAAAATTTTGAGCCACTTCTTCACTGTGGTTTTCACTTCCTCGTCACTGGAATAATGTTTGCCTCTCAAATCCTCTTTCATGGGGCCGAAGAGGTGATAATCTGAAAGCGTTAAATCTGGTGAGTATGGAGGATGCCGTAAAATTGTCCAACCGAATGAGGCGATTGTCTCCCTTGTCTTGATGCTTATGTGTGGTCGAGCATTGTCTTGCGGAAGGAGGACTTTGCGGATTGGCAAATCGGGTCTCACCCGTTGGATTCTTGCTCTTAGCCTCGTCAGGGTCTCGATGTAGGCGTCAGAGTTTATTTTTTCTTTTCTAGGCAAGAAATCAAGCAGAATGACACCTTGAGCATCCCAAAAGACAGTTGCCATGATTTTTCCAGCTGACTTTTGCGTCTTGAACTTTTTTGGTTGCGGTGATTATGAGTGGCGTCATTCTATTGACTGCCTCTTTGATTCCGGTTCATAATGGTGAACCCATTTTTCATCACCTGTTACGAGCCTTTGAAAGAAGGTGTTGTCTCTTTGACTTTGTTCAAGGAGTTCAGAGCAGGCAGTGGCCCTGTTAGTCTTACGTTCGGGCACACACTTTTGAAAAGCCAAGTGACTGGACTATGTCGTAAGCACTTCCATGGCTCACTCCAAGGTTTTCTGCCAAATCATCAAGAGTTGTATGCCAGTCTTCTCTGATCAGAGCATCTGCTTTTGCTTTAGTGGCAAGATTGACAGACGCGGGTGGACGGCCAGAACGGGATTTATCGGCTACGCTCATAGTTCCCACCTTTTCATCCTCCAAACGACAAACCCACCTGCATACATTGCTATAATCTACAGTATTGTCCTCAAACACGTTTGTTTGTTTTTGACGCAACTCTACGGGGGCAGCCATTTTGAATTTTATTTGTGAGTCTAAAAACATGAAAAGTAAGAAACAAACTATTACAAAACGTAAATGATATAATCATTTATAACTGGAAAAAAATTCAGGTAATTTTATGAAAAACTTCACCAGAATTAAAAACATTGGCATTACCTTCTGACTCCCCCTCGTAGAATGTTATTGTAACGTTTGTGGTTAATTTAGTGAACAGGCGAACAACTTGGTGACCGTGTTTAACAGATACATATCAAAGTTCTGCATAACTGCGATGACGACGAATTTGTTGAATGTACGTTGCTCCGACGAACGTTGAGTGACGCACGTATAACCAACGACGCCAAATACCAGGATCAAGTCAAATCGCTGGAAACCGTGGTACTATTGACATAAACAATATAATCAATTACAAGAAACAAACCTCAAATCGTTTGCGTTCGTAGGGTAAGGTACAATAGTTGGCCGCAATAGGCCGTCAAGGGTCCAACAGGCACGACAAGCGCAAGCATAGGCGACCGACAGGCATTGACGAACCGACGAACTGCGATCGGATCGGTCTGATGTGTGCCTAAATAGCCGGCCTTCGGGCAGACCGATTAGTTAGCAATAGTTTCACGGTGGCCCATGGGAAAGCCGTATTCACAGAGTGAGACTGACAGACAACGATGGGTGTGCGGGCAGGTGAGTGCGGCCCAATGAATGACGGAGGCTGGATGGAAAAATCAGTACTTATAGACGCCGGTTGTGAGAATAACAATAACAGGCGTCTAGTTAGATGGGTTCACGGGGTGTAGTACGGCAGGGTCAACCAAGGGGAATTTTGACCTTCCTACATTGAGGGTATCCTCTCCACATCTGAATACGCACAGCCATCTCCTACTAGAAATGCGACTGTCACCTTATCACATATTTCACTTATGTGAATTATATTTGCACAAGGAACTGAAACATACGATTTAGGTTCCGTTTTGCTCGAAGTTCTTTCAATTCTGGCAGTTACACATGAGTTGTTTTTTAGGTGAAATGTAAATGAATGTTGTTTGCGCATACTTTTTGATATCGTGTGTATATAGGCAACACTAATAACAGGACACCACCTGTTTTAAGTAAACCGGGATTTACGTTTCAGATAGTGATCGTGCAATGCGTTATAGATTATTGAAAAGCGCTTTGTTGAGAATGTAGGAGATTAGCCTTATACAAAGATATATACGCGAATAGTCAGTTCAAAATGTAGTCGCTGAATAGCTCACTATAGGCAATCCCGATCTAGATGGAGCAGGAGCACCAAGGAGACGAGACGCGCGCAGCAAAAGGTGTATTGTTAAGCTGAATCAATTCAAACAGGTGGTGTTCATTTTGTACAAGGACAAGTGGTGTAGATTGTATATAAAAATAAAACTAAATATGAAAAATGTACAATACCTATAAGAGTATCCCATAGTTCAAGTCAGCTTGCTGGCCACACAGTGCTTGCGATGTGAATTGCACGTTCTGTAGATAGCCGCACCGTTAGGCTGGAGTGATACCATGGCAGTGCACATACGAGCAATTTCTGCTGACCACGTCAACGCTTGCTAGTAAGTTTAAAAGCGCATTAATAAATAAAAGGGTGATAACGAGTTCACTAAACCGCCCCCACCTATACGATTGTATAACGAGGATGCAATCAGCTTCAACACATCAGATGGAGAACAACCATAACTATGTTTTACGAGTGGGAATCGTGGTTACTGTTCGGCTACAAAGTATTGTAAGATCACTGTTGTTGCCCTGTTCCAGTGTCACACATCCCTAGTAAGTTACAGTGTTAGAAGCATATGGTGATCCAGTGAGGTTGTTTCAAATGGTTCAGCCAACATTTCGGGCAGGCCCTCTTACCGTTTGAAGCGCATCGTTGTAATTCCACACATTTGCCATCAGACCAGTCGTGGCGGCACCAAACTATCCTTATCCGTATATGAACTAGACCTAGTCGAAGTCTGTTTACACATCGTGCAACCATTGGTGAAAGGACCCAGAGGGTATTAAAGTTCCTCTGAGTCGAATTTGTGGTGCATCTTTTTCTGAAGTTTTCCTGACCGTGTTTATATGCCTAGTTCGTCTACACTTAGTGATGGATTTCAGTTTGTTGCTTTTCCCACAAATGATTCAATACTACTTGAAAATGTCCCGAAACGAGTCACTGGAAGAATCAAAAGGGTGATGGAGATTTCCAAAAAGACGGACCGTCGTCATCAGACTTTTCCTCAATACAGCACGATCACCCCACATACAACATTATAAAACCATTCCGAGTGCTAGGTTCACGTCCAACTCTAGCTTACTCGGTTAAGCTGTCATTTGAATGTAAGGTTCTAATGAACAACAATAAATAATTAGTGTGGTATTTAACACAACAGTATTCTACACTGCGCCAAAATATTCTGCCAGTTATATTATGTTAAGCCACGCCTCTAAGATACTGTCGGTTAAACCGCTTGCTTTTATCCTGAGGTCGATGAAGTCTTTTGTTGACATTCGTACACCTGGATCGCTGATGCATGGCGGTATTAAACTTTGTTCCCAGCTAACTTCATAAACGCCTGAACAGTTTAGTTGAAGTTCGCTGTGTTACTAGTGAGCATATTAGTTGAATTCGTATGTGTTCAGTGCTGGGTTTACTGCAGGCCAATAGCATTTTCTAAACTCACCACTCATCCTCACGTACGTGTTCTTTACAAATCGTTCAACACTATTTATTCTTCAAACATCACATAACCAGGAATATCCGAGAGATCTTTCTCCTTCTTGTATTTGCCGAGCAACGTAAAGGAGTTTATATTACCTACGTTTTATTTCAGAAGAACAACTATTGTGGCGGAGTCTGTTTAACGGATCCTAATTCACGTAACTCTACAAATCGACCAGTAAGTGCACCTATCATCTGAATCATGCAAACATGACAAACTGTACAGTAAGATGATATAAGACTGATGACTGAACAGACAAGAGTTTTCGCTCAGAATGCGGAGGGTTGTCAGTTTAACTCCCAGTTAGATTAGTGAAAACGGAAACAATTGTGGGGCGGTAGTTTTTGAATGAACATCTTGAAATAATATGCTGTTAACAAGCTGTTTCTATCGTATCACTTTCTGCCGTAAAAACTGGTGTAGAAACATATAGAGACTGAACCTTACTAGGCAGTCGTCAGTACAAAGGTGTACTGCGTATCGCAGCAGTTTGTCTTCGCAAGCTATAATTTACACTAAAAAACACATGTTAACCCTCAACCCACAAACTGCAGTCACACAAAGTGACGTCAAAATGAGTGAGATTGTCGACTGTGGATACTTATCATCACAGATAATTGAAAATCCCCGTAGCATTCATGAGAAACAAAGTTTCAGCGAACAGACTGTTTTCGATGAATTATCCTCTTTGGCTGGTACAACTATATAAAATTAAGTGACGAGTTACAATGATATTGATCAAAGATTAATGAAGGGGCAATGTAATTGGATAAAAGATTAACACTACTTAGTTGTGGTTAGGCCAACACAAAGAAAGTTGGTTCTAGTTAGTCAGTGTTAATCAGGCTGGGACAGGGGGACGGAGACAAATTGTTTCACGGGTTGGGCGGCCGTGTTCAGGGTAGAACGAATTGTCTATGTACACACAGATCCGGGTGACGTAATCGGACTGCGACCACCTCGGCTATCGACAGGATGTGGCATTTGACCTTTTGTGACAAGGTGGCCGGGACCCAATAGACGGTACGAAATGCTGTCTTCGTGTCTGTGTGTTGATTACAATCGACCAAATGGAACAGAATGGATGAACTGATGCGTTTTGTTGTCGCAGAGTGAAGCCAAGCGGGGCAGTGTTCACGGATTCTTTCAGATAAACGCCTGGTAGTGCGACCTATGTAAGCTGAACCACAGGAACAGTCAAATGAATAGATCAAAAAAGAGGCAACATTATTAGGCACGTTATCCTTCAAATTCAATGGAACAGCCCGTTTCGAGTGAAATGTAACAACAGAGCTAGCTGCATAATAATTCGTGTTGATAGCATTGGCGATTTGACGTGATATCAACTCTGCCGCTGAATCACCCTTGAATAGCAACGATAAGTAGACGTTCTTCTTATCCGCAGTGTCCACTGAGGGTTGCGGTAATCTATCCTGCATGTTAGTGTTGATGAACTTTTCTGGGTAGGCGTTAGTACTAAAAATCTCCCGTAAATTCTTCAGTTCCTCCTCTATCGTGTCATCTGTACAGATCCTCTTTGCTCTGTTCGTCAGACAACGTATTAGACCACGTTTGAGATTGAGCGGTACGTAGCTATGGAAGTGCAGGTATTGACCAGTCCATGTTTTCTTCTTAAAAATACTCCTCTGTAGTGAACCATCTGGTCTGCGTTTCAGTGCCACGTCAAGAAAGGACACTCGTCCGTTTATTTCCTCCTCCAAAGTGAATTCAATGTTGTTGTGAGCCTTTTTAAAAATGTCTAGTAGTTTCTGCGGATCTTCTAAACTGTCTACTACGCAAAATACGTCGTCTACATATCTTCGGTAATAGCTTGTTTCTTTAATCACATCATCCAACTTGTTGTTTTCAAGCATGCTCATGAAGATGTCAGCAAGAACTGGTCCCAGTGGAGAGCCCATAGCAACACTATCAACCTGACGGTATAGCTCTCCGTTAAATGAAACTGGACATTTCTTGTGCAGAGCAATAATAATTCTTTAAGATCTTCTACAGGCAGTCCAACGTTAATCTGGTGATTCTCAATATAGTCACTTACAAACTTAATGGTTTATGTCAATAGTACGTTAGTAAACAACGATGATACATCAGGAGACAGCATTTTCTTGCCCGTTACGTTAAGGTTTGCCGAAGAGTCCACGAATTCGAAAGTATCTTCTATACTGTGTGTAATTATTTCTTTCTTCACGGGTTCCAGAATTTCTACTAGCCACTGTGCAGCCGCATGGTAAGGGGAGTTGCACATGTCAAGTATCGGTCTGAGTGGTATTCCTTCCTTGTGTATCTTAGGCAAACCGTATAACCGCGAAATACGAGATCCTGTCGGACGTATACAATGGAATACATAGGTGCTAATCGACATCATAACAGAATGATCACTTTTTGAAATCTTCAGTGCCTCCAAGTGGGACTTTGTGAGCAATCCAAACGATGAGGTCCTATAGCTTAGATACTTGTAACATGCGTTTACGAGGGTGGATTTAAAGTGTTCGGAATTCAGTTTAGAAGGTGGATGTAAATCTCGCAATTGACCGTTTAAGTTTTCAAACTGAACTTCCAGATCTAATTGCTCAACTTTGCCACCTGGGCAGCAGAATTACGGGCCAAGCGACAAAATTTTAATCAATGACTTACTCACGGTTGGGCTGGAAATTGCATCTGCGGCTTTTTGGACTGACTGTGAGGAGTAAACCTGTCTTATTTTTCTCTCCATTGATCTTTCTACGATTTTCTGCAATAAGATTCGAAGGCGGTTCTTTCTTCGGCTGACAGATTCTCTACTACATGATAACGTTGAGCCTTGTTTCGTTCCAGCTCTGCCAATTGGGGAACTCGTGTGTCCTGTTTGTTACGTGCGTATCGTTTCAAAGATTTACTGGTAGGAGGCTCCCTTGAGGCTCCCTTGGCCGAACACGGCCGCTCAACCCGTGAAATAACTTGTCCCCGTCCCCCTGTCCCAGCCTGATTAACACTGACTAACTTATCATCACAACTGACAATCGATGACCAGCATGTAAACGATCTAGGACTGCACCACAAGTATGCAGTCTATCTATGGATCACTGTATCAAACCTGTTGTTTATTTAAAGAAGCCTCAATAAGGCCAAGACTGTAAAACCCAGACGTCACATCCAGGGACCAAAACTGCTAGTATTCTCACAGCGCATTCGAAAACAATACCTTTGCCTTCGGTAAACGCTCAACCAGAATATTGAAAGTCACCAACTTTTGGGAAGGATCATTTTCACTAGCAACTGTGTCTGAGGACTCACAAATGGCTTGAGTTGACTGATGTTGACCACATCATCAAAACAAAAGAATCTTTAGTCGAAATGATTTATTGGTATTCTGAATGTACCAGCTGGACTGGCAGTGTGACAAACAGTCGACCACGAAATGTGGGTGTTCGTGAGCTTCGCCAACATTACAATTTGCCTGTAACACAGACTTCTTAAACCATTCAAGTAAATGTTCCACCTGGAAATCAAGCGTTCCGTGGCTGTACCCATAATACTTTCTCTGTAACTACACATAACTTTATAAACACGGACGCGGGGTGGTACTGACATGGTGGTCTACTGTGGTTGAAGGCACTATTAGTTTGTGGGTGCGATGCAGAACACAATGTTGGACGGCAGTCAATGTTTGTTTAATTGAATTCTGTAACCATTGTGTTGTTTCATACATGTAGGAACTACCCTTCAAAGGCGATTCGATGTACATCCTATTTTGTTCCACATTGCCCACTTCTTAGGATGGTGGTTTGTGTCCACTGTTCCTTCCCATGTACTGTTTGGTATTACCGTCGAATTCTTAAACAAATGTGATCAAGTCCAGTTCCTGCACAACGTAATCTTAGCTATGGTTTCATCTTACCCGTATAAAAAGCATAAATACTAGTATAAATTTGGGCCGGGATAGGTTGGACTGTCTGGATCACGTGCATTTCCTAAAGATAACCTTTTACTGGAGCCCCCTTGCCGGGAACTTGGGAGTATGGCTAGAAACTACCGATAGTTGTTGACCACAAATTCATACGTTACCTTCAAGTTAGGGTGACAACTTTTTGGGTGTTACACTAGGATGTACGTTATCTGTTTAGGTCAGTTGTTTACTGGTGTATTGTTAAAGTAACACTCGTAATGTGGCAAAGTTGTTTTGCTGATAGCGAACTTCTGAGGATTCTTTGTATGAAACGTCTGCTTAAATGAAACTTAATGAACTTCCCGCGGCTACTGCATCTACTTATCAGTGCGACCGATAGATAAAATTGATGCTAGCATTCTTAGCTCACATTAACAATGCTTTCTTCAATATATCGTTCGGGAGTAACTAAACAATATAATTCGTTTTGACGAGCTTATAAATATAGTCGGTTGTCTCGTGTAGAAAGACATTCACAATCAATGACCGAATGTCTACGGATCAAATGAGTTCGGTAGATAAACTGATTGTCTAATTCAATGGTCATTTCAGAGAAACCTACAAAGGAATATGTTTTAAATTTCCGTTTTAGTGCTTGCATCCTCATTGGTGCTACCTAAACTAATAGATCAGTTTAGCTGAGAACGAGGATGGCTCTACTGTCACACTACTACTTTTATGGGCGATAGCATATGGTAAAAATGGTTACATTAAAATGAAATGAATAAACAATGCCCGTTCTCACCAACTCTTTTGTTACCATGGCAGATGATTAATACGGAACCTTGGACTGTTTAGAAATATAGCAAATTGGAAAGAGTTTTGAACACTTATGTATATCTAAATCTATGATCGGTTGTACGAGAATAATGAACTAAAAAAGTGCACGATCGCTACCAATGGAGCTAGGGAACGTTAAAAAATAGGTAATGAAAGATAAATATATCTAGGCAATCAAACAAGAGTCGAATGCATTAAATTCAGACATTAAATGTCACCAATTAAATTATTCTAAAGGTCATGCTGTTTTGAATCGCAGAATAATATTGCGATTTTATGGAACAAGGCCTTGCTTGAAATTATCTATTGAGAACGTTGTCATGTCGGATTCGGAAAGGATGTTTAGGTTGGATATGCCTTGAAATTAAACTGGTGACAGTTACACTTCCGAGACTTATTCGGTGCTGCAAATTCACCGAGTGAATTCGGAAAGATTTACTAGAACCAAATCTAACAATGCATCTCAAAGGATGCTCCTGACATATTTTGAGCACATGGAGATTTAGCCGATGTTAAGTAATACTTTAAGCGCTAATTTAAACCAATCTTCGAAGCACATAAGTCAGAGTTTTCCGGCTGATGAGTGATTGACAAAATCAACCACTTAGCTCAGACTGGGGATACCATTGATCTGAACACTAGTAGAAAGCCATTTAACGTAAGTGATTCAAGTAACCGAGTTTATATTGCAAATGTATTAACATTCTGCATCCATAAACTGTAGTAAACAGACAGGTTAGTCTACAGCTTATTCTTTGCAAAGTTGCAAGTTAATTTCATAGGCTACACAAGAATAATTAATTGTTCAGTTCGCGGTAATTGTAATCATGTAGAATTGCAGTTCATATCGAAAATTCGGTTGTCTGACACAAACGTCACTTTCTGTTGTCAAATCGTTTGAAAAACGGACACAATTTGTTATCATCACTGGCAGTGTAGATGATGGGCTTAAACGTTAGCACATCGATTTATCTATTGCAATGATTGTATAGGTAAATTTTTCGGAAAACTTCACCAACACTGATGATATTCGAACTCCCAACATTGTGCCAATCTCGTTTACTGATGTGGTGGTTTCTACCGATCAGTGTGGGAATGTGTAATAGTGCTTTGCCTCCGGAGCCTGGTTGCTTTGATGGATCTTAGTTCAGATGCTATCTACCGTTTTCCTCTCTACCAAACTACAGCTTGCAAATGGCGAACGTTCGAAAAACTGTCCAATTCGTTTGGTCGCCTAAACGTCTTACTATGCTTGTCTTACATGTGTAAGTGAATGAATTGACGAAAAAACGGGGGTGTTTTCACACAGACCGCTTGTGGCTGATGGATGACGCACCGACCATTTGATCGATTAGAGTATGGGACCAGATGCAAAAGATACAGCGTGTATCGATTAATGAAAGAAATCAGCCCAAACACGTGCAGACGAAAAGCGCGGATGTAGCAAACTGGCACGATTTAATCCGCTTAGTTTGTAATGCGACACTGAATGATTTCCTTGCCAAACTGGCGATCTGTATTCTGCTCCCATCTGTGATTTGCGTTCCTAAATGCAGTTTGTTAGTTTGTTACTAACGCGGGTGAAGAGTGATTGTTGAAGGCTTGGCGACCATTCCTAAAACTGGGTCTTTCTTGCATAAGTCTGTAGACCGGAAAATCATCGAGGAATGACTCGCATCAAGTAGGTTTCCGAAGTCTCAGATTAGTTTCACAGATCAATGTGTAGGACACATTACTTTTTTTAATTCAGTCAAACCTCCTATCCTTCGCATTGTTTGATTTGAGTTTGTGAAAACAAGTTTTGTCCATTTACCCTTACACGCTAGCTTTTACTCATATTTCAATAGTATATACACTCTAGGGCGCCTATTTTCCCTACACAATCATCCGAATCAACTACCCAGAAGTGTTTTGTGCCGCGTCACATGATGAGATTATATGATCACTCCAATTCTGAGTCAAATTGACACAACTTTAATCTCAGCACCCTCACTTCTTGAAGTCAGATGGCTAGTAACTAACATAAACCGAAAATTTACAGTTAAATCATAAGTGAGTTAAGTGTGAGACGTTTCTGTAAAACTCAGAAAAGACCGTGGCGATAAGGCTTTTAATTCCGCCCTATGTGAACTGATTTGGTAAACTATGCTCCCTCTATACCTTTTAATAAAGCTTACACATCGCACCATCTGTCCTTATCAAGGTTGTGAAACAAATTTTAGCTGTGACCACATTATTCTCATTTCAAAACAATCGTAAAGCGGAGGAGCTGAATAGATTCGGCATGCTAGTATTCGTGCTGAATACGTAAGCTCCAGGTGGTTTCAACTCGATCCATTTATAAGCTACAGGTTTGCTAGTTCATTACGTTTGATTGGCTAGGCAAAAGTAGCACATCGACTTAATTGTTGGTACTTAACGTCGACGATATCCTGATATAAGAAGTAGCATTTCCTTGGCCATCCAGTCTGACCAGTAATCGTGAATTCACGTACTATCTCTGTGAGTAGGATATTTGCTAATCACTAAGTGTCGCAATTTCCAATCGGGATGCCCGAGGGACTCGAAACCTAGTGTATTGTAAACTATTACTTTGGAAGAAAGATTACTCTCTCATCTGTTGGTGATCATGGCACAGACACCGATGCAACTTACTTTGAATAAATCTTGCCAACAAGCTTAGCACAAACCCGTCATCTATGAATGAAAATCAAGTTTATTTAATGAATGTTGGTTGGTGGACTGTCTTCCATCTTGCTTGAACAAAGCTAGTAGTCACCTTTTGTTAACAGTAATCGTCTTGAACTTTAACCTTATCTTCAGAGTGAGCGAGAGTGTCTGAAAATAACCGTGGGATAAAGATAGAGGTTAAGCTATGGTCTCTTCAGTTTGTCCCCGAAACACGACATACAGGATGTCTGAGTCACGTCTGTGTTAGAAACTAAACACTTGCTACAAGTGGGTATCATCTGGCAAATCATATGCACCATGACTGGCAATGATTCCAGTTAGTTTTACACTAAAAGGAGACACCTCATGAAGCAAAGTTGGTGAAGGTGATGCGTGTTCAATGCACATGTTCTAGTCGCAATCGTGTCGACAGTGATCATCATAAACGCATAAGAACAGGCGAGATAACATTGATTCAGTGAGATTTAGTGGGATGATATGTTTTGGTAAATCCTTCAGTAAATCTTAAACAACCCCCAGATATTTATTCCGCGGGAGATAACAGAGCTTATTTTGTCCCATGCTTATTCTAGCCTACAAGCAGGTTTCGAATTTTCCGCATGCCTTTCAAACCAGTAGTTGCTGATAGGTCAATGTCAACACATTGTCCTGGCTGTGCGCAGGCTGTTTTAGAGCGTAAATTGAACGAAAAATTGCCTATATTTATGTTGTGTACTAATGTAGTGATAGTGAATAACCATACCGTATTACTTGTGAGTAGTCGGTCAAAGAAATGTAAAGGATACATAAGAAGGAATATTGGAGTGTGCTCTGTCAACCTACTGTTTTCTATGACTAAATGTGGCAGCAGTAATCGTAGCGCGCCGAGATCAATTTTGTGTACGAATGCGTTCGTGTCTGAGGTGGTTTCGAGGCATATACCTCTGTGTAACTGAGCACTTGTGTTTGAAGTGCCGGTTTTCCTGACTAAACCATCCTTGAACCGTCTAGGCTGCTAGCTGGTAAAACTTTGTGTATATTGCTAAGGCATCTTGGTAAAAAACTGTTTTCGTCTGCGTTTGTAACACGTTGAATGAATGGATGAATTTATCCAATGTGGTAATATTGACTGTAGACTTTTCTGCTTATCAATACATTTATACCAGCCATGAGAATTTCAATTTCGAACAACTACTCACTGTTTGTCGTTGACCTACTACCTGCAACTTCGTTTACCACTGAGCAAATCAACTCAACTTCGTCCTCATGTAATCGAAATATCAAAGCTTTTTCGTTGTTTCTAAGCGCCACAGCTTCCGGCCGGTTGTTTCAGATAGCATAACGTTTGTGCTACTATCATCATTGCTGAATTCAGCCCTAAGAACATCGTTCTTATTTAGTGATTGGGCAGTAAAGACACCTGGTAGGATGATCGTCTTGTAACCCCTGTAGGGTAATTACCACAAACGACGAACCACTTTTTGAGACATACCTAGTTGTATTGGATTACTGTTCTCCAATAAAATACACGTGGGTTAACTGGTTGACGTAGTTTCTTCATACTTACCACAACCGATGCATATTAAATGATTAACAACAGCCTCGATCATTACAGAATCAAACTAACATCCGGTGCCTTTCGATACACCTGTCGGAACACAAACTACTACAGCTTTTAGAAACTTATACACTGTTTCATGTCCACAAGGATACGTTGCAGAAGGGGGTTACAACTGGAGCATTATCCAGTAAGCGACTGTTATTTGTTGTCCATTAACATCATAGATGAAACCACTTCCTGTCAAATCTTTTGGCCTTCCTTACAGACATAGATACAGTTCCACCGGTGAATAGCAGGGGTTGTAAATATCAAACACACAACATTTGCTTTGCGTTGTCGCAGTCAATTTTGGTTACATTTGTAATAAACTGTTTACCGTGAATTTATGAAAGACAATTCCTTAATATTCTCAGGAGTGATTAATCTGGGCAACGGAATACAAAAAAGACTATATTAAGTCAGGTTTATCCAAAATCTTTCGAGTCACTCCTTCCTTACAAAATGTTTGGCCAACCACAGCCATAGTATTGTGCATTTTTCAATGAAACAATAATGTTTCTATGTTGAGTGAAAGACGCTTAAACGGATGAATGATCAGCCTATTCAGGCGGCTGTTGTCCAGTCTAACTTAAATGCAGAGTCACTAATGACTCTGTCACCTTTTGAAGCAAGGATTGTACCCTTTGGGCTTACGTTATTCTCTTTTGTTCTGAAGTGAAATGAACTCTTGTGGACAGCACTCCTCGATTAAACAGGATTTGCAACAAGACGTCCGCTAAAGCACAGTGGATTGAGACTCAATGGATCGAGCTTCCACTGACACATCAGCATACCACCGATTCAAGTACATACAAATTCTTCCATGACAAGCGATGATCGTAGAACTGACGATCCAACGGATAAGAGCGTTGACTCGTAACCCAAAACGTAGCCGGTTCAACCCCCAGTTCAGATTTTCTTTACCTGGTGAGTCCAGACAAACACGAAACTGGCCATGAAGTATCGGATTGACGTTGAACATCTAAAAACATTACAAATATCACCGATCACCTACTCTTGCTGGACTCATCTGCCGGGTTGCAGAAGCAGTAAACAATAGACAAGTTTGAAAATGTTTGTCACGTGCGCCAAATGAACCCGGCAATAAAGTAATATCCCCCACTTTTTCTCTACAAAGCTAAATCCGTATAACATTTTGCTACTTAACAAAGCTAATTTACTCCACCGAAACACTCGAAAAACCATACGGAAGAAGTGACATTTTCGTCATAATGTGTTAGTCTAGTTCTTGGAATTGAAGAGTTTAGCCAATTACAAACCATCCACGTTCAGCAGAAGAGTGATGAGTAAAATCGGCACGGTTACAATTGTCTAACTAGCTTCCAGTCTTCACTAAACCTTTGTTCAGCAAGACGAAGAGAAGGTAAGGCAATCTGAGGTATCTTTTGTTAGCTATAGACGTGCTGTTCCTGACAGATGGGCTAATATACTCTGCTGTCATTTGACTGAATGCTTGTCTAAGAACTTGAGAACTGCAGTCGACTTTTTTGAAGTAGCGAGTAGAAGGGAACTGATGTCAATGGTATTATGTAGATCGCTGATCACCTGTATCAATAGGGTTATCTATTGCTCGAAACAAACAAGGATTAAATCTTACCGTCGATGTTACCGCCCTTATTTTGCCCCATTTACCTGCTCCAGAACATCCAAGCGCCATTTTACAGATACTAAGCACGTAATCATCTGTAATGCAATATGAACTGTTCCCATGAGGGGAGAATCGCCTCTCAGGCGGATGAGATCACAAACTGTTTGGAAACATTACTTTTTACCGTATGTTAAAGAAATCGATTAGCAATAAGAATGATTCGTAGTTTTTTGATGAATGTAGGTAAAGAAAACTTTTACTTCGGTATTCATATCAACTGAATCATTTTCAAGATTGTACATCACATAGCTTTTGCTAACGTGTGAGATACACTGTTCCATACAAGAGTGACTAACATTGGACTAGCAGTGCTCGAATGCCAAAACAAGACAGAAAGATTGAATGATTCATACACACGGACTAACATTTTGGTTTTGATGACTCGAACAACTTTTACCGATCGCCAGTTTTTCGTTGACTGCTCAGTTTTTTAAATTCCTTATACCACTCCATTAATCTAAATGAAAGCCGACACAGTGTTTGGTTGTTTATGAAAATAATCAAGGCAATCACTGTGAATTTCTTCTGAAAAGGGCAGATTTTTCGTTGCCCTATACTAACAAGGAATTGACTCATCTTTAGTGTCGAATGATGTTCTCCTTTCTTTGCATATCGCTGATGTATCCTTTGGTGCATTCTTGTTTGGTGTGTTGTCTTGCCATCCAAGGCACACAGTCAGATGCGTAGATTCGTGCAGTTCCGTGATCCTGAGATTTAGTTTCTCAAGACGGTTCCACAGATGTATTATGGAATTACTGTCATACGAATGCACAGCTTAAGTTAAACAAACAACACTGATAAGTGACGTGAATGCCCGCTCAAAGCAGTATAATGGATCTTTACCATACCATCTTGGTGTATGCGGTCATCTAGATGGGATACTATTGAAGTTAGGTAATCTTGCAATATACCATATGAGTGCAGTTCAATTCATATAAACCAAATCCACTACTGTTTATCGGTGTGAAATAGGTTACCCATCAAATTTACTCAATTCCATGGTTTCCGTGTGATTTAAAAGTCATGATTTTAAGGTTACTGGTTAGGAGAGATGAGACAATGACTATGATCAATCTGGATGTTAATCAGAAGCAAATGTGACTGAAGGTCTAAATGTGATAATCCTGTCGTGCTTAATGTAAAGAAAACAGTGTACTGATCAATATGGTTGCCATATGACGACGCGTACCGGAGTTTCTAACCTGACGTCATCATGATTATGCACAGCATAGGAACTTTGACAAAACCGAACCTCGAGAGTGCCTTTGTTTCATTTGTGGAAGGTTTGGTTAAAAAGTTTCTCTGATTATCAGTGCTGTTTGACTTATAAAAACCGAATTCTTGATATCTCAGCAACAGCTGGGAGGACTCACTGGTCTTCACAGGACATTTACAATACTCCCATCTGATTAGACTATGTGATAGTCAATGTTCCTACTACCAACTCTTCGCTTGTGCTCATCGGTAAGTTTATAACGCCTCACTAATAACAGTAGAGCTGCTATAGAAAAATTTCGGGAATTTTCCATCCCAACTATGAGGATGTTGATCTTCCACATTTCAACCGAGTCCAAATTGAATTTTGCGGACTCCGGTGTATGGATATTGAAAACATGATTGACAGAATGAAGAATGTTTGCTAGACGACCCAATCGATGTCAAGTTAGGGTGATGTAATTGGCCAACACAGTAATGTAGACAAAAATAAAGGTTTTTAAAAAAAGCAACAAAAAATGAATCATTAAGGGAATGTAAATCAACAGATGTATTAATAAGTAAGTCAACTAAGGACTCTATAGAAGTCATTTTAGATAGAGCCTCGCACGCAAACAGGATGCTGTCAATATAAGTGAACCAAATAGATACAGTGTACAGTGTCGCTGAAATAGGAGGTACCATAGAAAGGTAACACCAAATTCTCTTACGACCGCGCATAATTGACGACATGACGTACTAGTCTCTTAATCTTTCTGGGTCGTCGGCACCTCAACTCTACGGCCTCCTTAAGATACAGCATTCTGGAATGTCACTTAGACCTATTCTGGCAATGATTAATTCTCCATACCATAAATTGACAAGCTGGTTAATCAGCATACTAACATCATTAAGACAAAAGTTTGGAGCCTATTCTATTAAAGATTCTTTTGAAATAATCACTGACTTGCACAAAACCAATCTTTCTAATGAGTTGGTGCGTTCCATAGACGTTGAGTTATTGTTCACGACTGTCCCATTGCATAAAACAATTGAGAATGTTTGTGAGCTCGTTGAAACCAGCCACACTACTTTGCCATTAACTAGTGATATTATGAGGGAAACGTTGTTGTTATACACTGAAAACGTCAGCTTCCGTTTTCTTGATCGGTGTTACCGCCAAATGGATGGGCTAGTCATTGGAATTCCAGTAGGGCCCATCTTAGCAGAATTTTTCATATTGATAACTGAGCAAGATTTGACCGCAGACATAGCAAGTCTGTCATATCAAAAACGCTACGTTGATGATATATCAGTGTTCAGTTGAACCAAACATGTAATAGATAACCTGGTGCGGCACACAACTAGTTGTCATCTCAACCTGAAAGTAAAGTGTGGATTTGCCGTTTTTAGATATACTAATAAGTCGCCGGGAAGATGGTTCTATTAAAAGAACTGTCTATAGGAAATCCACGTGGTCTGATCAATGCATCACAATCGCGCGCTAGTTAACATACTATTCATATGAACAAGGCGAATCTGTACACAGGATAGTCATGAGAAGGAATTAGACATGAAGTGGGTATTCAAAAAGTTAATATAAGGGCATAGTAGACTGAAACCACCGTCTGAACAAGTGGTCGCGACGAGAAAAAGAACGTTCATATTTAACTGCCCTTTGAAGATGATTACAGCATGCATCAAACAAATAAAAGACTGTTGAATATGATTAGATGAACATTTAGCACAACGGAACCCTGTGTTTTAGCTCCGGTCTACAATCAGCCTGTCCCTTTAACAAAGGGAGATCAGCCTGTCGGTGTCACCTCACATTGTGTCTACCAATTTACCTATAACTACAAAGAAAGTTACATATAGAGAACCGAGAGGTGCTTGATCTTTAGAGTAAAGAGGCATTTATTTGAACGAATGCAGAACTCCTCATTACAGAATAACGGCAATGTCGCTGAAACAAACAAGCCACCAGGTTGCAAGACATATCCTGACTTTTCGTCACGTCATCAACCCAGTTCGTGTATTCAGAATCCTATCACGTCACTCCAACCCAAAATTCTTACGGTTTGCTGGGACGACCTCAATCAATCGACTGAAGCTGACTCTGTCTATTGAGGTACAACTGCCCTTGAACCTGATCCTACCCTGGACTTAGTCACTTTTCGTAACCCAACGACTGACTATCCATCCGACCCCCTTTAACTGTTCGATATAAAAAACGTTTCATGTTATTGTAAATTTGGTACTGACGGGTCACTAGGAAATACTTGCATCTACCAGTTTTCGTGTTCCAACTGTTTTTTTAAACTTCTGAAGGGAATGAATTGTTCTAAGAAATGAATTAACCTAGTTAGTTCAAATGAGTGAACATTTAGCCATTGCTTATTTGTGAGGGTACAGTAATGTGTTTCAGATGCGTACTTGACTCAAAAAGAGTATGCGCCCCAGACGACTTCGCTCCTTTCATGTTCAAATGTACGTTGAATCCTCTGTGGAATTACTGTTGCAGAACTTCCAACAGCAAGACAGCATCAACCAAGGGAACCGGGTTTTAAACTGGCAACAATATGATTGGTGGATGACTTCGATATTAGTGGGAATTGCTACCTCGTCACTTAGTGTTGCCACAACCAGTCGTTATTTCACAAACTCAGGTGATGAATCATTGCGCTATTTAGGCCCATAAAGTATCCACGAATACAGTGCGATTCAAGCTCCCTGTTAACAACTAGACTAGTTGTGGACCAATGAACCCACCTGAGAGCCGGTGTAATCCCCACCTTAATCGATGCATCTGTTTTTACCCGACACTATGCAGAAACACACACACGGACATTATATTTCCACATTCCCAGTGAACACAGATCCTACCTCACTTTGTCCGTCGTAGCACTAGTCGGATTGCACACAGTTTGTCTAAGTCGAACTGTCGATCTTTCTGAACAGACACTGATCCGTTCTGACCACATTTGTCCACAAAACCAGCTTATTCCAGTGGCAAAATATGTTGTTACCCGCACAATGGTTGGGAACATGTGCGTGTGTGTGCGGTTGTGGTGAAAATTTTCTCAACAGAGAAAATTGTTTAAATTTTCGACGTTTATGTAAACAGACTTTGGCTTCCATACGAATTGAAATCGACGTGAATGAAGCCAGTTTGTCAGTAGGCTAAGATCGTGCTGGTAGATTATCACAAAATTTTTCCCACGAGCCTAACGACCATGATTTCGTGAATAAGATATGACCTGTGCTTTCTGATTGGTTGGATAGGATGTTGCACGTGAACCAAACGTTCCGGTGTCGCTTAGTTAATATATAGTATTTCACTTACCTTGACTTGTATAGATTGAATATTTCTTGAAATGGAACTGGCAAAACAGTCAAAAGGGATATAACTCACGACATGTGTCTACGTCACAAATCGCTTGTCATATAGTTGAGAGTGGGCATACCATCTTATTGTTTCACATTTCTGTTATGTAATCAAAGTTCACATCTGTCAAAGATAATCTGAGCTCCGTTAATCACTTATCTGGAACCGAGCTAATGTATGCAAATACAACTCACTGCCTTGGTTTTGACTGATTATGACTGCATGAGTCAGTACTTTGGTTCTGTTTGTTTCCTGGCTTAATATTATTCATTCAGTTTGTTGTACATTACAGAATGCAAGTTTGTGGCTGATGAGAATACAAAAGATGATAGTATTCCACAGTTTTGAACGTCTGATTTATGTTTCCAAAGTTTTAGGCGTTAAATCCTTTGTTGAGAAAGGACAGCGTCTTGAAAACACTGTAACTAACATTTACGCGCTGAATTAACTGTCTTCTCACATGCGTTCTAAAAATATTTATAATCTTCTCTCGGTTTAGGGGCTAATAACCAGTGTACAGGTTCTGATGTGTTTATCGGCTATTTGTCAGTAATAACCAACTAAGAACCACACGTTACCTTTTGATACTCAGTCTATTGACAGGTCTGGCGTCTTAAGCATTCTGCTTATTTTGCCCACACACAACAATAGTGGATAAAACATCACCAATCGTGCACGAATAAAAAGTGTCACAAGCAAAGTTACAATTTATGTTCATCAGTTTTTATTATAAATATCACATAAAACCGGATAGATACTTCGGTTAGTTTGGGTATAAACTTTGTAACAAATCGTGTCTGTTCTGTCTGGTCGCACGTCCACACGATCCCTCAAGATTATCAAAGTTCTTCTGCTCAAGGCACGTCTTTCAACAAGTTTTTGAAATAGTGACAAGCTTCTCTTAGTGATTTAAAAACTAACTGAGGATTCCGCTGCTTGATTGAATATACATCTACTGTCAAACAAAAAACTGTTCAACATTTGAGCTGCTCAACAGGAACTTTAAATAATTGCCTTAATCAGGAAATGATTGAAGTCATAAACCAAAATCTGTATAACGTTCCAACCATGCATATATGAAACACTGAGGTTAGCGTTTACGATCGGATGACAGATTTCTAATGCAAGTTTTTGCTTTTCAGTGTTCACCGTCTGGATCGAGAGCACCGTTTGTTGTGACTGGTTACAATACAATAGAAACTTTACATCCACACTTCTCTTGTCGTATGATATATTCGAAAAGTTTTCACCAACCCTTATATGGTCTCGTTCCTCCAGTTGACTGGTCATATTCATGACAATCAAGAAACCGAACAATAGAAGATAGACTGTAACTCCATTTTGAGAACAGCTCACAGTGTTTTTCATTAAAGCTGAATCATTTGGAAGAATTTGTCTCACAGTTTAAAACAGCTCATTACTGCAGCTACGCAAATAACCGATTTTGGTGATCAACGAAATATACTGACCTCGGATTCAGCACACTCAGGTGCTACTCATAAGGACGTTTACAGTCAGGCGGATTACCACAAAATGAACATGTCGATCTCTTAATTTGTTAACCTATGACTGAAATATAGGAACACATGAGGCATAGATATGAGGTAGTCATACTCACATTTTTTTCGATTAGAGAGTACGTGTCACGTAGGAGGCCAGTCTGATAAATTAGTGTTTACCCCTGACCGACAGTGTAACTCCTTACTTCGACTGATTGTCCGAATTAGTTTACCAATCGGTAGCCATCGAGCAATGAACACGAGTGCACAATAAATGATACCACCTCAGAAAATTTTCTATTTGGTGAAAGACCGAATAATCGGGAGCACTTCAGAGGTCTTCACAGGAAGAATGATTTAGGAGCAGTGGAGATCAGACATTGTCCATTAGGTTTTCGTTACTAATTGGATAATTGGTAACACGGGTCATGCGACTAATCGCTGTTACCCTAGAAACCCCTACGTTTTTATCTCTCCAGTGAATACTATTCGTCTGAGGACACTTTCGTTCAACTAACCACTTATGAGAAAACTGAACCGCCCAATTCTACAGTGAATTGGTTGTAGTGCTTTCTGACTGATAACCACTTTTGCACTACCGTGCTTAATATGGTTCACGTTTTACTGTCCTGTCGAAATACTTATAACTTGCGATTCTCTGTTATAGAGAATGTGCCACTAGTGTGTATTCTATCCAATTCTTTAGTTTAACTTTGAACGAATATGCGAAAATTTACCTAAATAACCTTAAACTAAACATGGTTGAATCATAGCATCCGAATAGTCTTTAAACAGATGCAGTTTGCGATTGGTTTAATTCCGGAAGAATTTTATGGAACATCTAGAAATGAATTTCAATAAAACGTAAACGCCCCAGCGGACATTTTTAAAGATTCAATACCCTATGGATGACTTCATTGCTGTATAGTAAAGAATGTGCCTCATAATTTGAACGGTATCACCCTCCAAATGCCGGTGAGAATGTGTACCAACGGTACCATAAAACTGTATTGGAGTGGGGGGGGCGATATCGCCAGCCACAACATTCTAAAAATGGTATCCTTGATTTCTCCGGAACTAATTTCAACTTATTGTCAATGAACCAATATGCATACACAAAGCTCAGCCACTGTTTTGCCTCTCAAACATTATGTTGAGTGTGTTCATCTATCACTGTTCTGAGTTTCTTGTTTATCTATTGTTTATGCCAGTTCATAAATAGATGTCCACATTAGCTGGACTATCGGTAGCTAACTAACCTTCTTACTTGAAACCATCGTTTCTGCACTTCACACTTGACTTTAATCGGGCAAAATTAGCTATCGAGGTTTTGCGTGGCAGAAAATTCGTTGACATCATTAGCACATGACCTAATTGAACGAATTAGATTAGCCTACGCCCCTAAGTGCTCGATGTTTGTCTACGTTTAAGCTTTGGTTCTGGATGTTAAATATTTGGTCGTAGTGTGAACGGCACATGATGAAAAATAAGGAAGAAGCGAATTATGAACTTGTCCTAGTCAAAAGATCATCATATGGTTTCTACAACCCTGGTAGAATGCTTTGCTTGACATCTCATAATAACTTATTTAATATATCACGAATATTGGTACTTGAAAACATACTACTCAAATTCACCTCATTGTTCTCTCATCTAATTCGTTCGTTTGCTTTGTCAACATCGTTTTCCATCAAACATAAATTTGTGTTTGGAATACCACCATGACACACCTTACAGTGCCGTTGTTTCATATGCTCATCAAGCCTTGTTTTTCATGGGGTTTTCAGTATGAATATTTAAGAGTTCATCTAGGTGATCTTTAATCTGATATTTATGGGCTCATATGGCTACAACAAGCTCAACTATCGCATTGATATTTAAATAAATTTTCCCTCCTAGTGAACTTTATTGAATGTTTTCATCTGTTATCGCTCTGATTTTAGTGTTTCGTTAATGTTTGTTGAGAAATCAGGTCATTTACATTATACTTAGGTAGCTGAAGAGCAGTAGGCTGACCAAATTTGAAATCCATTGGGCCAGACTATACACTTACTGGCCAGAGGATTTATAAATATTTCGTCTCGAACTCATTACATTTGCCCTGATCATGAGTATGTCAAACGTGATGGCGACAACGTTACACAGACACACTTTACATATGTTTCACAATTGTGGTTTCTGTCATACATTCTTCAGTGGGCGCAAGATCACACATTCTGAGGAATCGATATGAGCAGGAGTTATTTAGGGCGAGTGTATCGAATAGTACCCATACAATGAATAATGTAGTGAACCAAAATCCCAGACAGGATTTTCAGCACACCAAACAGCAACCTAACACAGCTGAGAAAGTTTCTTGCCCTCGCACACATTCCCGTGAATCTACAGTAGGTTGGTCAGCCGTCATAAAGATAAAACTTCTTGTGCACAGTCAGATAATTGATATCACAGCATGAAGAACATTTCAATGATATATAGGAACGAAATGAGGGTCCAGTCAGCCGAAGCGGCCTCAATCAGAACTGCTAACAACACAGAACTAACATTGGCCAAACGGTTTGAACAAAGCTGGACAACATTACTAAAGGAATATTCCTTGATGGCATGCTTTTAGTTAACATCACCCCCAGCGATGTTTGCAATAGACATGGATGTACGAGAGATCTTTGGATGTGCTACTGGTATGTTCTCCCATTTGGTTTTCAAATGTAACTTGAAGCAGAACTGGAAGTCATCGGTACGGGTGTGTTTTCAATAGCTGATTACAGTGAACTGGTAATTTTAGAGTGGACTGAAAGTGTGGCAGCTCAAATTAAATTGCTCAAAAGTTTACTTCTGTCATTCGTCGATATTCGATGACATGGAATCGTTATTTCTAACGAGAAGCTGCACCAATACATACCATAAACATGACCACGCTTCAATAGAACAGAATTTTTGGAATAGTCAGCTAGCAAGCTAATCGTCAACTCATTTGAAAACCTCTGTGGATTACTTGCTAGACAATGGCTGGTCGATTTCACGGTCCTGAGCTCGTTAGCTCAGTTGGAGACAGCTCTGAGAGAAGACTAATACAATATTAATCTAGCTATTTGTCAGACAAATTACGATGTGGCCGAGTAGCACATCAGCTGATTCACATCAACACATATTCAGATAACAGATGGTTAGTGGCCACATAAAAAGGTCTGATGATCAGGCTATCAGTAAATTTTGTCTGGTGTCCTGAATGTATGAGATGAGTCTGCGTTGGACTTTATCAAATGATGAAATCTGTGGAGTGGTGTAACAGCTGACTTGAAAGTCTGAATATCTGAGACCGACACCGTATATGAATGGTAACTAGTGACCCTTTTACCTTATATCAAATTCACACAAAGCTCGGGGGGGGTACTTTTTACATAACCCTGAACTCGGTTTAAAACCGTACGGAGCTCACGCTGTCCTACAAGTCTTGTTGAGTTGAAGATGTCAGAGTGCTAGAAAAGGAAATCTTGCACAAGTAGACGAACAGATTGTCAGCCACCGACTGTGCATTTCACGTGACATTATCGCACATTGTAGCATGCAAGCCGGCTGTTT
>JTDE01000249.1:39906-57413 GCA_014338405.1 Paragonimus skrjabini miyazakii
CAATTCAAATTCAACTAGTGCGCGCTTGCTGGTTTCGGTCGCACATTACAACATCAAACGATTAGTTATCAGCGCTGGATCAACTGGCAAACCCGACGGAGGTGTACACTTTTTTATGTTCAGACTGAACAACGTAGACCAACTAGTTTGGTTTCAGAGTTGCAACTGCAATATATGCTAAAGCTATAAGGCGCCACAGTGCCGTTATTGGCACCCCTCCTCAAATATATTGTTTGAATATAACTCGTAGTGAATTGGAAAAGAATTTGTATTTCAGAACTACAGTCCTACCAGAGGTTTTCGTCACAGTCCGTGGTATCCTGCCCGTTATAAGTCGCAAAATCGCGTGAACAAAGCTAAACATGATGATGTGACCTCAACGTACCCAAGAAGGTATGTAAGTTTGCTTGAAAAGTTGCGTCTTCAATTGACTTACGTATGTTATGACCGCAAAAGACGCTTGGCGTGTAACTTCGTTTATTGCACACACTCCCTTACAGATCATGTTAAACATGGGACCACAAACGCGTACACTCATTTGCACGGCTGACGTGCATTCACATACACTGGGTGACAGCAAGTTGTCGTTCGCCCTGATGGCACTTCTCCCATAGCGCGTACACACTATTCTGATGGTTGCTTCTGGTCTGTCGTCTTCCAGGCGTCGACGCTTGCCCTTTTGTTTCTGAAGTTGCTTGTGAGTAGCATACTACTCACATTGAAATTGCCTGTTCTACAACACCTATCCATTCTACAAACTCGCTTTTGGCAATTAACTGAATACTGAGGTGTTACCATTGAGCAGCACCTACTGTTGGCAGTAAATTCTAAAATTGACTACAGTTTGGATTGATTCTTCGTGAACAGAACTACCTACCTTTTACAATGGTACTGTTTCACTGTTGACCAGATAATCGTGTGTTTGATCTGGGCAAACCAAATACTTAAGCGTGTTCGTTTGCTGCTTTTGAAAGCGGTGCGTAAAGTTTTAACCAATGCGAAGTCGAACTTAAACACCACAGTCCTCCATTTTTTAAGCGGTCGAAGACAACCTAGCAAGAGATTCACGCACCTCATGTTAAACCCTCGAACGTACTAAATAATGTCTAAACGTAACTAAAAATCAAACTCTCTCACACAAAGTCCCCTAGGGACCTCTTCCAAATGAGTAAGAAATGTTGAACTGGCAAGCTATTACGTTTTCCTTCACTTGATAAATACACACTCCTGAATGCATTGTGTGACTCTATTTTCATCAACAATCCCATACATTTCGCCAATCATCGGGAATAATCAATGTTATGAACTTTGTGCCCATCTTTTCTGTGCACCCTCAGCAGCCACACAATATAAAAATGCGTGAAAATTATAACTGAGTGCATTCCAGTGTTTGCTGTGGATAGTTCTACGAGCCAGTTGTATGGTTAGCAATTTTTCCACCTCCACATATTTTCCACTTCTATGAACCATCTATTACATCCTCTTCATGACGGATGAACAGGAAAAACCGCATATGAACTCATTTTTCTCTGATTTATATCAGTCTTTGTATACACAATATTAAACCTAGATGATAAATTAAGGATTGGATGTGTCAATGAAGCGGCTTAGTTGACAGTATCTTAATGTCGAAAGTGTCATCGAATGTGAGTAGCCTTCAGATAGTGATAGGGCTAATCACAATACAAACAAATTGGCGATTGTATCCAGTCAAGTCTAACAAACATTCCTTGATTGTGAATTGAGAACTAGAGGAGCGTGACGGAACAGATGATTCTTAGTGAACAGTCGGGAACTAAACTGATATTCCTGACTGTCTTGCTTACAGTTCAAGAAGGCCTGAACTAAACTCGACTAGATAGTGATGGAATATGTTTTGCACCGCATAGAATTGAGTTGATTACTGAAAAAATCAACAATGTATTATTGTTAGATGTGATGCTTCTGACTTTCGGTCGTCTGATTTATTACACCGCTGTCGACACTTTCAAAGTTGGACTACTTTTGTTTTGCAAGTAGTATGTAATCCGCCGTTATTATTTTAGTCCCAACCAGTCCATTGCATTAATCGGCATGTTAGTCTAGATTTCCCAATACGGGATAATATACATTTGAGCAGGGACACTTTGAACCACCCAGTAAGCCAACAGAAATGCATGACTCCCACTCCTAATTTACTGTGCTTTTCTGTAAGTTTATTCACATATCTGTTTCAATTTCCTAGGACGTCTTTTTTGAGCACTAGGATTTTCACGCGAAACCCATACAATTCCCAACTTCGTCTACCCGTCCTTGATAATGTCAAGACCAAATACAATGGTTTCAAAAACAACCGTAATGGTGCATGTAGCCTAAAAAAGACCGTGATTTCACAAATTAATACCAAGTCGGTTTTTGGTGTAGATTACTAACTCAACTCTTCGTGATACTTTGTTCTCCAACCTTGCGGTATGTCAACATATCAAATACTGTTATGCAATTGAAGGCAAAAGTCTAAGGCTTGAAATCAACTGCAGTTCCGTAGTCCTGACAATTGTCCTCTTGGAGTGATCCACATGAGTTGCTGTGGGATCACGCTGAGGCAAACGAGTGGATCAGAATAAGTTTTGAATGATGCGTTTAACACTTATTCAGCTGTGAAATACTTCAATTTTTAGTAGGAAAATATTCAGAACCATCATCGTTTCACCAAGTCCTTTTAAAATGCACCGTATTTGGTGCAATTCTGAATCAGCAACTCACTTATTCCAGCTGATCGGATGTACGGGGCCATCCTCATGATAATAATGAACCAAGTCAGATGGCACCGACGAGTAAGCAAAGGGAAGGTTAGGAATCAGGTTTCTAGTAGTGAATGCCGACTGGTATGGAGCACGGAGTAGACAGATAATAATCTGGCGTGAAGAAACCAAGTGGTTTACTGATGGGTTGGACACCGTAGATCTGGCTGGCGCCTTCGTGGCTCACACAGTCGGTGGCTCGAGATTTAGTGTTAGATGGCGGCTAATCGGGCTCAGCGGCGTGATTGGTTTTGTTTAGCCGAGTTGTCTGTAAACTGAGTGGTTTTAATGACAATGAGCAACGAAAGCCACAGTGCATCTGTCTCACTGACAATGTTGTAATTTCATCCATGACCCGGTTGTTTGTTTGCAAGGTGTGATTACCTCATTGTCGAATGTTTTAATATATGCATAACCGGTTTCAACAGCTAGATTCCCTTCGATCTTGTTCTGTTATCTCCTGCTTCCTTGGCTGATACTTGCTTACTTTGTGTGCGGTTTTGTGACAGCTAAGCACCCGTGCGAAGCACGGCTGTACCGCTATCTCTGATGTTAATGTTCATGGTGATGAAGATAATGACGACAATGACTCTTCACGCGTGCAATTTTACAGCTAACCTATTGTGATGAAATCGTGTTTCCTCATTCTATCTTGCATCTTCAAAGTTACCAGGAAATGGTTGTTCTCTGTCAGTCACCGTACCGAGATCGTCTATCTTATTTTGAACCGATAACTTATACAGGCAGGGAGGAATAATAACCGAATGAATGAAGGTTCGTCACAGAAGGTCACGTGAGTCGTAATTTTCAAGGAGCTTTTTGGGCTTTCAACTGTATTATTCATTCGGGATCAGAAGTGCGTCGTAAGTCTACACATTTACTAATGCTATGATTGTGCGGTCAAAGACAACCTGCTCTACACAGATGAGGGCTTAGTGATTTCTGCTCACACCTGCGTGCATGTGTGTACATGTGGGTGATTCCCTAACAAAAGTGGATCCATACCATACTCATTTATGGTTGTGTTAACAGTCTGATGGCTTCTGTTCGTGCGGCTGATTGAAAGATTGACGGTACTCTGGAATATCTTATAGGAATGGTTCTTCATACATGGAATATCTCACGGTGGTTTTAGATAACAATCCCTCGTCGATATCTTTGATTTAATCCAACAACGCAGTGGATTCCGTTTCAGTTCCCAACTGGGTAAATGTAATAACATTGGTTATGGTCGGGGAAAAGTGATCCAGTCTGTACTGGCCTTCACGTAATTGTTCGTTTATTCCCAACCTGAAGAAGAATTTGTGTGCCGTGCTAACTGAAGGGCATGTAACACTGTTTCCTCATTTTCCCCGCACAAGCTGTTGCTTCCTTCACTAGCCCTTTTTCAAGAACTCAGTGGTTTTTGGACATCAGTAAATACATCTTTATACCTCCGTTTAGGGGGTTCTGAGAATGGTGGAAGCCAATTTCCCTGATTTAAAGCCATGCGCTTTATGAGTATCCTGCTGTGGTGTGAAGGTATTTGATTCCTTTCTCACACGTTTCATCCCCTACGGTGATTCCTACGCATGAGCACTACAATTATAGCAACCGGTTAGTTGACCTGCAAAAATCGGAAATTTGTTAAGGTTATATAATTGCTTTATGTTAAGAAAACATTCACAAAGCGGAAGTGGTCCAGTGTTCACATGCGATGATAATTCGGTCGTGCCTAATGTGAAATGAATAGCGCAGTGGTAAACACGGTTGCCTCGTAAAAGCATAGCCAGCGTTCTAGTCCCTGCCGTCGCAAGGATATGCACTACTGACGAGCTCTAATGTGAGCGAAACTCAAGTCTAGTGCTTCTTTTCAAAATGGGATGACTGGAAAGTCTATGGGAATGCAATAGCTGTGATCACTTGTGGGTGATGTTCAATCTGTAGGAAAACATTTTGCAACAAAAGGTAGATTAGTTGAGTTTGAAAGGTCCGGTTTTTGATGGATTGGGTGAACGTAAAATAATCTATCATCGCATGAAGTTTGAACGGAAGAGAAAGAGAGTATTTCGCATAGTGATGATAACGTACAAGTTCACCAATACCAAATTGCTCTAGTAGTTGATGTGTATGGTGTACCCATGCGGTTATTAAAGTTGCCATTAAATTCGAAATACCTACTGAACATTGTTGTATGTAAGATCACCGACTGCAACAAACTATGTTCGTATGGTGTATTGTATTGTAAAAAAGCCATCCCCTTTCCGGAATAATGGTAATAATATGCAATTTCTGAGTATGAGTCTGAGTAAATTTATCTGAGTAGAAATAAAACCACAAAAACTCATTCAACCGCAGTTGATTAAATGAGATCTATTTTACCTTTGCTTAGGTCAGCGCTTTTTAAAAACGAAAGTTCGATTTTATCTTATCAGAAAGAATTTGTGACCGATTATTCAGAACAGATGTGTTCAAATTTGACCTAGATAATAATTATTATAGTTCAACATAAATAGTGATAACAGTTGGTCATTTCATCTGTGTTATCAGCTCTATTGATCAGACTCAAAACAAACATTAGGCTCTCAAGGTTAATGGGTTAACTCAGGGACAAGAAGGGTGAATGCTGATAAACAAATAACACTTTCTGAATCGGACAAATGAAGATGCTAAAAGTCTTGATTATTAAAAGTAGTTACCTCGCTCTTCAAAGAAGAAACAAAGTTTTCACTCTCATTAACCACTGAATATGCTTCGAAACACTGAATGCCACAGGAAGATCGGTCCAAAGAGGATGGATGGCTGGGGTGGAAACAAGTTTAGATTCAATTGCGTACAACTTAACTTGCCACAGGTGATGTTCATAGAACTGGGGCAAAAAGGATAATAGCGTTTATGAGAAACAAAGTTTCAGCGAACAGACTGTTTTCAAGAAATTCTCCTCTTTGGCTGGTACATTTATATGAAATTAAGTGACGATTTACAATGTTATTGATCAAAGATTACTGAAGGGGCAATGTAACTGGATAAAAGATAAACACTATCTCGCTGTGGTTGGGAACACAAACAAAGTTGGTTCTAGTTGGTTAGTGTTAAACAGGCTGGGACAGAGGGATGGGGACAAATTATTTCACGGATTGAACGGCCGTGTTCGGCCAAGGAAGCCTCAGGATTTGAACGAAATGTTTATGCACACACAGATCCGGGTGACGTAGTCGTACTGCGACCACCTCGGCTATCGACAGGATGGACAAGGTGGCGGGAACCCGGTAGACTGTACGAAATGCTGTCTTCGTGTCTGTGTGTTGAGTAAAATCAACCAAATGGGCCAGAATGGATGAACTGATACGCTTTGTTGTCCCAGAGTGAGGCCAAGCGGGGCAGTGTTCCCGGATTCTTTCAGATAAACGCCTAGTAGTGCGACCTATGTATGCTGAACCACAGGAACAGTCAAATGAATAGATCAAAAAAGAGGCAACATTATTAGGCACGTTATCCTTCAAATTCAGTGGAATCGCCCGTTTTCAGTGAAATGTAACAACCGAGCTAGCAGCACAATAAGTCGTGTTGATAGCATTGGCAATTTGACGTGATATCAATTCTGCCGCTGAATCACCCTTGAATGGCAACGATAGGTAGACGTTCATCACTCTGGGACAACCACAGCAACGCTGCATACCAACTTCAGGCCAAAGGTATTCTGACTCAAACAAGATTTCAATCTTGTGAGACTTCTGTTTTTTACTGGCTAACAGACGATATTGAACAGCACGGTTATGCATAGTTTCTAGTTAATATTACACGAATAATTACAAAACAACAAGAACTGAAATAAAAGTTCACTTTTTTCTCATTCACTCTTACTGCTCCCATTTTCAATGTTGTTTCCAAAGTTCACGGTCAAGTTATCTGTTCATACTGATGTTAATTGTACCCTTAAAAATTGAGTTCATGTTAATAAATTAAGCCATCAGTTTATGTGCATTTAAATTCATGTATTTATCGAGCGATGCAAATTTTTGAAGGTCACATAAAAACTCATCCACTGTTATTATATTCCATAATGGTACACTGAGAAAAAAGGACAAATATCAAGTTGTCAAAAACCAGTAAATTCAAGGTCCAAATCCAATCGATTCATCGTTGTTAAGGAATTTTAAGATCACAGATGATAATTCTCGTTTCAACTCATAAGCTGTTAGTTGGAAAAAGACAACCATTGAACAAAATGACAGTTTTTTTCGTTTAGAAAGTAAGACAGTCCTGTTATGTATGCATTAGCGGGGATAATTTTGTCAATTTAATTGCACGGTTTTGCTACGAAGGACAGTGAGTAATTTTAGACTTGGATGGAAATTGAGTCATATGAGAACAAACGATAAACAGTAAACGCTAGAAGTTTACCAAAGCTTGTTAAGTATACCTATACACTAAAACGCTTACGTACTAATGACATCACTCCGTCCGGTGTTGAAGCTCGGTGAATATCACATTACCTTAATCCTCAATCCGAACCATGAACAACACCACCACCGTTTCCAACCATTAGGAGCGTACTAATTCCATGTATGATATCTGGAGAGCACTTATCTTGCCGATGGATGTGGATTTGCAGTAGGAAAATCTGTAACAAGTGCACATCAGTGGATTATACCTTCAGAAAAAATAGCATACTCATAATTTTATTACAATCATTCTGACTAAGGTGTTCTTTTCTTCGCTCGATTGACTAGCCATACTATAAACGTTTCGGCACCAAGCAGTGTGAACTCATCAACGTGTGGGGGTTAGGGTGTTGTAGTTGATCTCATTTAACTCTAAGCGTTTGAAGTGGTTCACTTAAATTTGATAACCTACGATCTTCTTTCCCCTGTTTGTCAGTAATCAAACTACTTTCGGAGTTAGCATTCTTAATTACACACACTGTTGTTATATCTTGGGGAAAAAAGTAAGTTTGGTTTATCCGAAAATCTCTACATATTACGGTGATTTTAACATGTAGTCAAGAAAATCAAAAAACGGCGCATAACAGGATTAAGTATTCAAAGACTTCTCGATTTGCTTTAGGGAAATAAAATTGATATGCTTGTATTAATTCACTAAATTCGAGTTTTGTTCTCGTTAGAGCTCGTCAGCAGTGCATATTGACATCATTCAGATTACGTTACTCGGTGTTTTGTTCGCAAACATAATGGTCGGCGCGGTCGAAACTTTAGTCCTGCCCGTGGCAGTGATATGCACTTCGGAAATACTCCAACTGCAGTCTAGTATCTCTTTCGAAAGGGGCCGAATGGAAAGTGTGTGGGAATGCAACGACTGCGAACAATTGTAGATATTGTTCAATCTATATGAAAACTAATATCCCCTATTACTCACGAGTAATTTACTGAAGTCTATAAAGTTGCAAATTAATGACGATCCCACGTCAAATATACTAAGGGTATGAAGCCAGGTGAGAGCCGTGTTGCTTGTCCTACGTCTTTCCTGCCTGCAGACATTGTTCTTAATGTGCCAACACCGACAGAAAAGTGTATTTTTTTGTCCGCTGCAGACTTAATATCACTTTTAAAGTTTACACGTCTATACTACCAAAATCTGTTAGCTTCATATCTTGTAGATTTTTTTCCAAAACGACGTCTTCGTCCAAAATTTTGACAAAATTTTCTGTAAGGGATTTTCGAGTTATGTATAATTTGCCTGTAGGTTACAACCTTCGCGTAAAGCTAGTTAGCACTTAATTCTACATAATCTGTCAGCTCATCATAAAAAAAACGAACAATCGAATTTTTAATGCGCTTAGTAAAACTGTCAAGGAAACTTTGAAAATCTATTCCACAGCGCGAATAATCACCTGTGGTCATTTTCATCGTTAATTGCATGTAACATTTTATCACTGGGTGTAGGTAATTCAGCTTGTTAGCCGACTATTTTTTTATGTTATCTATCAAAACCTTGTCTAAAACATTACATCAGAACGTTTTGATGTTATCAAAGGGCAACTGCGTTTCTAAAGCATCTCTCATGCATTAACCTTCTCAGATCGATAGAAACTACAGATTTTGCAACATTGAGACAACAATGAAAGTAAATGTTCAAATAACTCATAATTAGATTTTTCGTTTCACTAAAGTTAACCTAAGTTTGACATCAACATGAAATAGGTATAGGTTTCTATATGAACGAGCAAACTTGAAGTAAAAGAATTCTTCTAGTTATAATTGTGAACGTTATTACCTAATGGTTATTATTCATTGTGGAATTTCAGATGTAATGGCATTATAATATTCAGGGGATCTTCACTTGACCACCACTATGTCACTGGAGATTTTGGTCCATATATAACAATCTCTCACACATGTTCACACCTTCTGCGTGCTCACATTTTTTCATTCAGACCCTGTCATACCAGAAGGCCAAACTGGATTCCTACTTTTGTTAAAACTCGTCACTAGCGTATATAGTTACTAGAAGGCTCAAATTTCAACCACATCTTCAAGAAACCGTGATGACCATTTTGTCACTGACCTCAAATAAGACATGACCGAAGTAACATATACATTTTTACAGCTCATGAGTAACGATCAAGTTGCTTGATCGCTTCGAAGAAAGGATGAGTAACTGTTCTGTCAACTCTTTTTGACGGCTACATTGTTGCATTTGCTTCTAACCGAGACTACTTCATCAGCCTATATGTTTCTTGCATATGCTGGCATGAAGTGATAACAATTTACGAATTAATGTGGGTTTCAGCAAAAAATACAAATTTCCAAACTTTTTGACTAAATCTTTTCAATATGAACGCCTGTAGTTTGCGTATATCATTTGGATTGTGATACATTTGATCGTGAAGTTTGTAGCCCGCCTTAAAATACCCAGTCGTTACTTTTTATGTCTGCTTCCTATCAACGTTATTTGTAGTGAAAACAAAATAACTGCTGGCCTTATTAATAATGTCTTTGGACGATTTGAGTTGTCATGACGAACGAGTACATTAGAAATGTGTATTCGTTAAACAAGTAATCCAATAGCGGACACATCGATTACGAAAGATTTCTGAATACCTGATAAGCAGAAATATGCCCCCAATAAAACAATCTACACGAAAATCCAAGATTAATACTGAAGGTCAGGTGCTTTTGTAGCATTAACGGAAGCTTCAGACAGCGTCATTTTATTGCTAATTTCCTGTCCGGATACAAGATTCTGTTCGAAACTTTCATACTTCATTCATATTTTTCAATCGACCCATTTTGAGAACATACATCGAATTTAAATTTTGCTTTTGTTAAGATTAATCCATAGATCATATCCTTACCATCGTCGTTATTCAAATTCTTATCCGTTTTCCTGAGTAAGTCATACTCATCACTGTATCATTGATTTCACTCGTGGTTATACCAGGTTATCACACCTAAACTCCTAGTTACATGATCACACAATCTGACTAATTTGAGAGTAGATACCGCAAATTTCATCAGTCATTAGTTTTTCAAAGCGATAGTTTGAGTACACTCAAGTTTTACAGAATTCAGTTGTTTTAACTTCAGCGTCATATACGGCTTCTACATTTGCGTAGGCACTTCAGACAATTTATTTGGAAAGCAGACACCAGGCTCGGTGTTTGCTTTTAATAATACTCGTCAATCACTTCGACCACGTCTGCATTGGAACAAAGTTTTTCCATTAATTTGTGCTAATACTATACGCACACACTTTCCCTAACCGTATGCAATGGCTGTTACATAACAGAAATTATTGTACTGTTCCCGTAACTGACATAAGATTTTGTTGTTCCAGTTGAATGCTAAAATATTTTTAGCTAGTTTTGGTAGTAAAATTGAATACTGGTATGACGTAAATATCCAGTGACGTTCACTCTAAGGTCAACTGTCTACTTCGGCCAGTTTCGTTATTGTTTCGGATTAATTGTTAGAAGTAGTCTACTCAAGGTTAAAACAGCAGGTTTAAGCTTCAGATTGGCTCTGATCAGTAACCATATTCAAAAAAGAACAAAACCATCTGAGAGCACTTAGAATGAGCAGGGAACAACACAAATATCTGTTTGACTTACGAATCTCACTTGTAGTTTAGTTTGCGAAAGGGTAGAATAGGCGTGACCCTCGGAATTTTCATGTATAGAAAATCTTTCGTGATGACTTGCACTTTCATTATGCTTTATTTTAAGAAAACATAAAAGTTTTAGAAGTAAAATAGTATAAGAAAATACAACAGACTTTCAGCTCCAGCCTAATCTGGAACCAGCAGCAACCGCCAACCAAAATAGAGATGGCACAAGGTCAGCTCCAACCCAGCTAACGGCACAAACTGACGGTGGCTGAAAAAATGTAGAATCCTCGAGTACTTCGAACTGCAGCCCAAAATACGTAAGCAAAGTTTCCTTAAAGATTAGGATAATGGATGGGACTTGTTGGTAGCTATGAACCGTCCGCTATGTGTAATATAACATATCACTGAAGGAAATTATGTCCAGTTTGCATCGAGCATCCTATGGCAGTTAAACCTAAAGACCAGCATACAGAGCAAATAAGGGAAAATGTTCCATCAGCGACTCTTGGAGGAAACACAATTGTTGGCCACTAAGAGTACACCAATTTAGCTTAACCTTGCGTAACTTAGTGATTACTAGTTGATCCCTAAGAAATGGTGGTCATAGAAGAAGAAACATCCGCGTCACAGATTTCAGCGCAATTATTAAAATGAACCTGATTTCGTTCAAGCACTCCACTATATCGAGAACGAACTAGCGTATCGTTTCGAGGGTTTACAACAAATAGAATCAGTCGAATTCAGTTGAATCTGGAAACCCACAACGAACTTGTCTTGGCACCTACACGTTTTGACCCCTAACCTCTCGGCTATCAGTGAAATACTCTTCAATGACATATAGGTCTGGTTTTAAACTTAAGACAAATGGTTTGGTGGTAACAGTCGGGTCACAGACTCTATTAGTTGGACCTAAACTCTGATGTAACCAAACGGTCGATAGTTGCTTGGACGTCAGCTATATTTTTACAGTGCTTTCAGGAACGGTTCCAACGATGGGAATTGTTAGGCGTCCGTTTTTAGCAGTTTGCTCAATTAACACTGTATAGGTTCACCTTGAAGTGGCTATTCTAAGTTGTTCGTATGTGACATTCGACCTCGTTTGGTTACACCGAACAGGACAAAATATTCAACAATTGTTGTTTGATTCAACTGTTGTTACAGACAACTTAAGTTCCGAATCATTTACATGTACGGTCGAATACAAGCACAAATATATGTGTGGTCATCTGTGAATGCGGAATTTAATGAAAAACTTAATACTCCCAAATGTTTCCATAAGTATATGGTATAAGTTTTATAAATGTTTGCCTAGCACACACGCGCGTCAAACCACCGGACGAGATGTCAGCCGAAACTGTTGATGACATTGGATGCATTTGCTTGACCAATTACAGTAACGTTTCCCGGTTCTCACTCACAGCCACATTTTCCATTGTAACGGCGTCTTTGTTTTATTCAAACGTGCCAACTTTATCAAATGTACTTCTTTGTGTGAAACAATTAAAGCATGAGCCATTAACAAATTAGTATCCATCTGTTTTTCATTTTGAACGGCGTGCCATGCAAATTACATTAATTTTCGAGTTGTTTGTTGTGCACTTCCGGTCAAAGCAGATTATGTTTTTCATCTGGCAATCTTCTTACTTTGTTGTACAGATCTTACGGAGTCCGTATTGGAATATGACTGTCACAATCATCTTGGCCAACACCCACAACACAAAACTAGTAGTAAGTCTACTCCAGCTACCCTTTATATGAACAGCAGTTTTGTATACTCACAGCTTCGAAGTTCACTGTTACTTCATCTACACATATATATGTATTCATGTATGCATATTGAGGTTAAAACAATGTTGAAAATAAAAATCAAAAGAAGGATTCAACATCAATTATGCACGAAAATAATTAACCTATTTTCGACACTCACATAGTAAACCATGTATTTTGGTGAAAAATTGTTTGAAAACCCACACAAGATTATATCACGGAATTGATGGTTTGTTTTTGAATGTGAAGTAGTTGGAACACAGACTATCAATTTATACTTTTGAACGGTTTTCTGCCGGGCAGTAGTTAGAACCCATGGGAGGTTGGCGGTAAGGAGGAGCTAGAATGCGGTCAACTCTATGGTTGGTAAAGACCAAACATAGACCAACCACAGACGGGATAAAATCATCCAATGCAGCTCTGGTACACACTGAATGTCATTTTAATCTGTCTGATAAATACAATGTCTTGTTCGATGGATTGAACTAGAAAAGAGAGCTTTTATTTATGATTCTCTATATAAAAAAATAATGTGACTCAGTTAAGTAGCGATGCTGTTGGCATTGAGGTGCTGAAAATATGATAAAATCAACTGTTACCTTGTCAGTTGCGACGTAAATCTTGAATAGTAATCCATAACTGCAGATTTCATTTATTTATCGGGGACCAGATTTTATGGCTGAAGTGCCCTTATGTTTCACAACCCAGAAGTGCTATTAATATTACACTGGCTATCAATTGTAACGTTTAGACCTGGTTATCTGCATGAGAATGTGAATATGAATGAAGAACCAAATATAAGAATGTGCAAAATTCTCGTGGAAATCGGGAATCCATGGATAACTGATTTTTGACTAGTCTAAACCGAGAGCTGCCAGTCTACGGTTCGTTAATCTAACATGTCCGACCCTCAGTCTCAGAATACTGCCTTATTCATCAGAGTGCCAGCACACCAGCCTAAATTATGCGACTCCCTTTCTAACACATAAACCAACATTGATAATTACATCCTACATGTAGGTACAAACAAGTGTGTTAGAATGAAAAGTATACAGATAACAAGCTGAAGTTCGCGATAACTAATGGCGGACGAAGTTTTGAGGTGATATTAAAGGATTGTAGAGGTACAGACAAAATCAAACAACACACTTTAATGTATGCGACAGTAATATTTCGAAGTGTGGCCACGCCAATTAAACTGGCATATGTCTCAGGCATAAATTTACTGGGATAAAAAACCTGAATCCCTTCGAACCTTGTAGAACACAAGAAATACGTGTGTATGTACGTGATTGATTTTTCTTTCTCCCTTGTCGACTTCTTTGATGCATATTGCCACGTCAGTTTGCTTAGTTTTCAAGTCAAAATTTTAATTTACTTGTTCTCCCTTTCCCATATAGAAACCCTTCACCCTGCACTCCTATCTTGAACTTCCCACTCTATTATACCTCCAGTATATTTCCTCTTAGCTCACATCTTACAATCAGAGAAGCGCAATTATTTTTGTTTTCGAGAGGTAACAGTTGCAACTTCACAACAGCCTATCGTCTAGTTAACCAGCAGTTACCGGCTTGACCACAAAGACCTTCCTTCGAGTTTAAGCTACACACGTGACGTATGAAAGGAACCAGGTTTGGTGCAGCCCAAGCTAATTGTAGTGAAGTTTTGAACAGATGCTCACTAATTCTAGACATTCTGACAGATTGATTCAGACGGATGTCACCAAACTCATGTGTTTGATTTCACTGCTGTTTGGAAAGCGGAATCGACAGTAGTTCACTTGGTTCGTGAGAAGTGTTGAATAGGAGGTTTACTGACATATCAGATAAACTTGCTAACGGTCCAAAAGAACATCTCTATATCAATATGATAAACCAAGGATTGTTGAGAGAAACTGACGTAACTCGGCGTAATCTAGAATCGCAGCAATGTGTTTAATGTACAACATGTGGATCATCGTTACAAGTTGAACCTTGCCAGATTAACTCTACATCGCACACCTAGTTTTAAAAGCCGTTTCAAAGATCATCATATGTACATGTGCTCCAAAAGACAATTGTCGCATTTCCCACAGAATTCTTCCAGGTGAAACAATCGTTTGTTAATTACGTTAAAAATATTATCATATAAGGTGTTGCAAAGAAACAGACACTTACTCACGATAAGCTTTTATCTTCCAAATTAATTTAAGCCAAGTTTCCTGTTGGTCTTCATCACGAAATTTATTCCATAATTCGGACAAATAGGGGGAGCAGTTATCACCATTTCCTAAAAATCATCGATCCAATGTTTCTATTTTCGTTTTCTTCTCGATTAGCTGACACACACAGACGACCGTGTGAATTTAGAATCCAATAACAAACATACGACACAAAAAACTAACAAATGAACGCAAACAATATTTGACAAAATGAGAAGATTTCCGTATAAGGAAACTGAGGTAGTGAGTGTTAAAAGCTGCAAAGATTATGGAAACAATCATTGGAACTTATTAATTTATTGCATGAAAATAATCAAACATCAAGCTCACTGCTTCGCAAAATAAAATATTCAATGTTCAAAGTGTTTAGCGACACGAACAGAAGATATCAAGTTTCCCTCTTTTCATAGTAACCAGATACAACAACATCACGTCTGTTATCATGTACTCACCAATACTTAAGTTGTTAACATGGTGAAATAAACGTAGATGCCACTGTTTTCATAAATCGCTATATTAGTCAGTTGCATCACATATCTCCCAGCTTACTTTCTTCCACAGTTCTCAAGGAATACACTAAAAAGCATTCCTAATTTGAATGTTTCGCACTTCTGTATGAATATGCCTGAAGAAAATAAGGTGGGCCACGACCTTAACCGATGAACTCCTGTGAGAGTACATTTTTTAAGTGCACTTCCTTCACCACACTAATTGTCACTTAAACAGGCTTTCAGCTTGTTTAAGTGGAGGGCAACAAGTCTTAAGTATAACTTTTTAAATGCCGGATAAGTGTACAAAATAAATTCATTCAAGTTGACCGTCAAAAAGTAAAAATGTGACGAAACTCTAGAAAGTTCGCCAAGTAACCACAATGGAAATAAGATAAGTTAGAGGAAATAAGAAATTCATCAAACAGAGACAGAAAATTATTGATTTTATGGTTTGCTAATCAAACGCACCAAATCTTTGTGGAAAATATCGCTTGCGCAATACGACAGTCATTATATAGCCGGGATCTGTACTCTACAAGTAAATTAGCAGTTCGAGCCCAGGATTGTTGTGGAAACTGTTGTAGTTGTTTCAGTTGGTACATATCAGGTGAACGTTTCCTTGCCTGTAGATTGACAGAAGTTGGTGGAATTTATATATATATATATGATCAGTGACCGAGTAGATTGCATCTTGTTGATAGGTTTTTTTAGAAACTGATAGTCATGAGTTTTTTTCTTGTTTCCTTTACCGTTTGTTCATGTTACAGTAAAGTGCCACCAAATTTGCATATGCACCTGAGAACGCATGGTGTTGCCACTAGTGTAAACGGATCCTATCATGTGACCACAACAGGCGGAATTTCTGCTGCAAATTATACACCCACTAAAGTTGATATGACCCTCGTAGTGCATCTCAAGGCACCAATTTTTCAAGCATAAATTAGTAGAGCTGAACAAGGCAAGAAGTTGGAATAAAAGACAACTAACCTGATGTGCAGTCTGAATTTACCAGAATTTACCTTCAGAATTTACCAGCAGAATTTACCTTCAAATGCGGTCTCTTGACAAGTCTAATCACTCGACCGTTGAGAATATGTCCAATGGATTTTGTAGTTCATCAAGTATTACTACACTTGTCTGTCGATAGTATTTATTCGGGAACCTCGTTCATCCACGGTTAACTTGGTACTGGTCAGTTCACCTGCCTGGCAACTTAAAATGGGGTTCCCCGGAGTTTCACCAACTAGTTATGGCTTTCCCGTGTTGGTTGATCTCGGTCACCATAAATTCAACCAGCACGATTAAAATCCCGTAAAATTTGTACCCTAGATATTGCACAACTGAGATGGACTAGTCTCCGGGAATCATTTCCAAAACCAAGCTACTTGACAAGCAATCAACTTGTCTTCCCTATCCTAGCAACCGTTTTTGTCACAGGAACGTTGTTCAACCTACCAAATGCGTTTTTAGAAACCTGAAATTGCATTTGATGTCAATTTTTGATTTGGTTTAAATTCTTCATTCTTTTGAATAAACCGACCTGAGAAACGAAAAAACGACTATTCATTTCATGATCGAAATTTAATCTACGTTTTGCAATTTATATTCTACTACTGAAAGATGATCGAAAAAAACTCGTCGACGAGTATTGGCTGTCGAATATGGTGTGCCGATTGCATGCTGCGTGAGAATACGATATCCAATCACTGATAGGTGGTTCGGCAGATATGATCATTTAAATGTGGTCCAATTGTAACAGATCATAACTTCGGCTAGATTCCAACCAGCGATAGCAAAAACAGCACATCTGAACGTAAAAATTACTCCAACAGCTAAACTACGAAGCAATGCTGAAAGACTGGAAATTTTGTATTCGGGTTCAGTCACCCACCAAACACACTGTCATACGGACTTCAACAAACGGTCCAGCAGACTGACTTCCCAATGTTGTGACCGCACATTTCACACCGTCAACCAGTAGATTATGACCCCCAACCGTCCTGATCATTATGGATGTCGGTTCTACGTTTTGCTTTCCTGCACGAGCAATCAACGAAATAGCCGCCCCTGTATCGACCAAACACTGTTCTATCTCTCCATCAACTTCAACCCTTGAATGTACGGCCCCCTTTTCAATCGCTCCCATTACTAATTGACCCGCCCAATAAAGAGAACAATCATGAAACACTTTATTTCTAGACTTCTTAAACCGCCGAATTGGGC